>JAIPRN010001684.1:0-41089 GCA_025469175.1 Geopemphigus sp. TES_GeoC_2020
CGCGTACGCAAATAACACGATTTTCATATACACGACGTACAAACGGGCGATTATAAAATTTAAACGATAATCGAGCGTTCCTTAATATTTTCATTCTTCAATCCGACTTGAAGAAAGTAGTACGGCTTCCCATCGATTTATAATTACTGATCAACGTCCGTGGATGTTAAAATGAAAAATCGTCCGTGAAACAATTAGTACGTGTACGAAGAAAACCTGTGTAATTGTTCGTGGGATTAATGAAACATTTAGATGAAAAAGGATTAATGGATAAATGGACGTTTTGACATAAATAAGAATAATCTCCGTTTTTTTTTTAAAATAACGACCCTAGTATTTTGATTAATTTTGTTTTTTTCGCTACGTTCGTTAAAATACTTCGTACCGACTCTATTATTATTTTTAATTGAATCATGGCATTTTTCGTTATTATTTTTTCTACGTTAATACAGTTTTAAAAATTATAATTGGGCGTCGTTTTTAATTGAAAATGTATATACACACTAATAATAACAACAACAACAACAATAATAACGACAACGACGACGACGACGTAAGTAAAATGACGTAAATTAGTTTTGCGGTAATTAAAATGCTCAACTAGTAGACTATTAGAATTACTCGGATGGTACATTATAATTACAACCCGTTCCGTCGCCGAAACAAAATGTCTTTTAATTATTACAGAAATACCGTGATAAATCAAATAGTTTTATTTTCGCGGTTTCCCTCTCCCACGCAACCACCTCGTTATTTCCCGTAACGATATAAAACGTTTTGTCAATTATAATTACGAAAATTAATTGAAACTTACAAGTTACGAAACGGTCACTATGGATTGTATAATATTTTACGAACAGAGGATATTATATTTCCGACGTACCACCTACCTTTATTCAAACGAAATATATATATACGTCACGACGTTGTTACCGAAACGTTTTTTCACCAAACGTCAATCGCCCGTTATCATTATAATTTTGTCCGTTACGTACGGATTGCGAAAAATTAATTCCGTAATATATTAAGCGGTTTACGTTTAACACAATTTTATTTCGTATATAAGAAAAAGCAGCAAGCTGTTTAAAAAACGAACCAAACGTAACACGTGACAATACGATATATATGCATGCGTCGACCCGCCGTTTGTAAGGATCGCCGACAATTTCCAACGACGGATATAAAAGAAAATCTAATAACGTGTGATTTTTATGGCGATCCCTCCCACGCGCGTGTACGCACCACCGGATTGTTCTATCGGTCCCGTTGAGAATCACTTTGAACGTTCGATCATTTCCAATTACGGTCGGGTAGGTTTACGAATAGTTTTTACGGAATTCTCGTGTGCGAGATACACGGATGAATTACGTAAACAAAATACGCGACGTTGGGTATCTCGCTCTTCGGAACCGACGGTATTTGAATATTTTGTAGTGCCATAATAACGCGGCACGATACTCTAAAGTTCATTTAAATGTCACGAAACCAAACGGACAAACTGGAAACTTATTTAGTAAGGTTAATAGTTCGACATTCGTCTAACCCAAAAACCTAATAACAAGTTGCCGAAAATATCGACCATTTTCGTTTTGACTCCGATGAGACAGACCGATGTACGTTAGTTTCGTAATTATCGTAAAAGTAAGCGCGTCGCGGTGTACGATTTTGAAACGAATTTTGAAAAACGATTGTTATCGAAAAATGAAGTTTAAATATTCGTTTAAACGAACGCCCATAACTTACTGTACCAAGTAATTCGATCAGTAAATGACTGTAGATGAAGTGACCGATTAATTAATACTTTTATGCAAGCGAATTATCATTTTGAGAGAAATAAAACGCATAGACTCGCGGTATTCTCAACAAATATTATTCGTTTACCTAAAAAACACATAATGGTACAATTTTAAGTCAAAAATATACGAGGTACATTTAGGTTTACCTAGGTTTTGGTTGAGTTCGATAAGGAATCGTATATTATTTGATGTACGATTATCAGTTCTCTGTTATATAAATTGTACTCCTGTTAATTTCAGTTGGTAACAATTGACGACATAATTTGAAATAATATTAATACCACTTTAACAAACACATGATTCAGTGATTCACTCGAACCGACATCCACAGTATTGAGGAGCTTGCTACGTTCGTTATTATTATTCTTTCTTTTTAATAACGCGACGTTCCAAAAAAATGTATAAAATATCGCATTTTTCAGATATAACAATTTTCCTCTGGTGAAATGTACGATATTATTTTAAAAAACGTAAATTGTTTCGCTCTTTATAAATGACGCCAATGGGGATGGAAATGCACGTCTTCTAAGGAATATTGGATTGTATTGCATTTCGTTTCATATGTGGAGGCGCCTGATTCCGTTACGTGAGAAATATACGATTTTTTCGTTGTTCGAAAATTTAGACAATAATTTGACTACTTGGAACGAATATAACGTAATGTTGATAAAAGATTCGTCTCTTTTCCAGGTTATTTTACGAGTCGTTTTTCGTACGTTTTTTTTTTAGTATACAGGCGAAATTTTAAAAAAATGTTTAAAATTACTTCGTTTCAATTTAAGAAAAAATAATTCCACAATAATCGAAAAAATTAGCTAACGAGTTCGAATCTTTTTCGGAACAAAATTCGGTTCTAATCTCGCGATTTCGATATTAATAAAAGTACTTACGGGCTTTCGGGTGTATAACGGTATAACAAATACTTCCCGTTCCTGATCTCCTTAAAATCCTATCGTCGTTATCACAACGGGACATTTTTCACGTTCATTCGAATACAATGAAACCGTGCGACACGTTTAATTTTCGCCACATCTGTACAGGCGTATAGTGGATAACCGTGCATCAACCTAACCACACACTTTTCGTGTTTTGACAACGCCCAAAATCCCGAGTATGTTCCTTTCGTTGACATAATTGCCACGCGTAATTATTATCTGCACACGACACGTTTCGTAAATCTGTACGATACCCGCGGAAATAAAAAAACCTCGGACTTCGATAATGTATGGTGGAGAAGAACGAGGGGTTGGACCACTTCACACGGAGTGCCGGTAATTCGAAGTTATTTTTCAAAAAAAAAAAAAAACACCGAACCGAAGTGGGTTCAAACGCAGGTAAATGGATTACGAAAATGCGTGTCGCTCGTTCTAATTCTGAACCCGGTTTGGCCAAACGCGCTCGACGAACGTATCGAGACGCGCGACAACCGCGAAATAACGCGGAACGAAAAAGGGAACGAGTACGAGGTGACGGATCCGTATAGATGTAGGCGTTGGTATTATGTGGAATTGGATTATTTGCGAGCTTAAAGGAAGTACGAATAAATCATTTAAATTACCACGAGGAAAACGCAGGGAAATGAGCGTATATATATATATGTGTGTGTGTGTACGGACATAATGAACGGCGTTCGGTGGAAATGAATAGGTATAACGAAACTTTATATCCGTTCAGAGTTATTCACGCTTATTTGAAACGAACGAAAATCGTTCATTCTTAACGAACCATATACTTGAATAAGGTTCTTTAAGCTTGTTTATGTACGTATATATTACGTTCAACGAATTACGAGACGAAAAGTTCGTTTAGTTTAATAATTCGCGAAGAAAAAAACAACCGAAAAACTTTCTGAACGATATTTGCGCGTCCCGATAATTGATATCGATTGCGAGATAATTTAACGTGAACGCGGAATTTGGAAAGTTTAAGTCGCGATTATAATAATAAAGGAGCAAAAAACACCTAACGTAAAAACAAGTATCGGTATAAACGAGACAGTGTTTAAACGCTCGAGGCACCTATAACAAACGGTTTCGAAAACTTTCAACGAAACTACCCGTATAATTGTGGAATATCGTTCTGGAAAATTGGCGACGGTATTAATAATTACACGTTAGCGGATAGTTTTGTCGACCGAGAGTGAAAAGCCAGCGCGACAATTTACGTGGATAATGCCGGTAAAATATTCGGTCAAGTAATTAAAACACATTCGTTTAACTAAAAATTAGCGTTTGTTTTTAACTAGTTACAGAGCGTATCGAAAAATTTGGTTTTTACGGGCTTTCTCAAATGACCGCCACGTTCTCGTTATCGCACTCGTAACATTCCGATCGTCAATCGTGCTTTATTCAACACGTTTTTCCATTGGCGGTTCCTTAAGTATAATAAGAAATAAAAACGTATAAAATTGTCGACGCATTCGTTTCAGACACGGGCAATTTCGGTACGTTTCAAAAGCTCGAACATAACACAATCGCTCCGGCATGCGCGATACGTCCGCATTTGTTTACTGGATTCGTTACGTACAACAAACTATACGAAATCATTTTTCGATCGATTCGTTGTCGCTTTCAAATCCACAACATTACAACGTACAGTTCGAGAACGTATATCGATGTAAACTGAAATACGCGGCACTTGCGCCACTCGCTACAATATTTCATTTTCATTTCGAACAATAACGGCCAAATGCACGGGACAGTTATACGCGGTAAATCGCGTAAACAATGTTTGAATTAATGGCTGTCTATAGAACCGTCCGGCGACGGTATATCGTGACAACATCACCGTTTGCCGAATAATTCGAGACTTTCTGACTAAATCACTTTCGGATTTAATTAACTTCCCAAGTAGGTCTATGAAATCCATCGAACCGTTTTCCACAATGTATATTAATAATCAATCGATTACATTATGTGTAATGAACCAATCTAGTAGTTAACAATCCGATTAAAGGAAATAATAATACGATAATTATTATTGAAGGCAATATTTAGACTCCAGAGTATCTGTAACCGAATTATGGAACTTGCAACCGTTATATTAACTGCGAATTGCGCAATCGATTGTTCATAACGAGCAAATTAATAATAATTTTCGAGAATTTAGGAAACAAGTACCTCTAGAGTAGATAAGTATACCGTGGTATTGTTCGTTTTCTATATATATATATATATATATATATATACTAGGCACTCGACATCGTCTCGAATTCTAACTTGTAAATGTTAAACTTATAAAAAAAACCGTTACGTAAAAACCTCCACTTTATATTAAACGTCTATATTAGTATTTAACAAATTGAATTTCACACAGTTGTTTCGAGTTTTAAATATATATATTTATAAACATTTTCGAAAAAAGAACAATTTATACGTGTATAATGTACTCTATTCATTCGAGTAAATTGTAAACAGTCTTTTATGCAAAAAACCTTAATTTTAAAAACCGATTTCGTTTTATTACGTTTCGGTTTGAAAGAACCAACAATTTCTACCTTACGGTTCCTTTTGTGATAATAAAACGAATACATATTTTCTTAAATAAATTTAATAACTAAAAAATAAATGCAAATATACTTATATTTATATACTTTATGATAAAAATTAAAAAAAAACGATACGTAGTCGAATTAAAGAAATACTATATATATGAGTAACATACAAATAATATTTATAATAATTTTTTCTTTTATTTAAAAATATGGGATTAATAAAATTGAAAAAAACCAGACGAAATTCGGATTTATTAACTACTTCAACACAAAAGGATAACTATAAATTGAATGAACATTTTCTTTAAACGCTAGATTCGTTTTCCACCAAATAAGGTCGCTGTTTGATCTCTAGTCTCGTCTGTACGTAACACGAATAATCGTCGGATTTTCAAAAATCCAAATATTACGGCTTGTGGGGAATGCATTTTTTTTTAAATGACTAGATGTTGAGCTTGTGTGTAATTTGTATCCCTTTAATACGAAAATCTCTCGCGTTACGAATTTTCACTATAAATCATTACCACGCTTCGATTGACTAAAATTTGAATTATAAATGTTTAAAACAATCAATGACGAATGTGGATATTTCTTAAGGTTTTTTCCGCTATTTTCGTTAAAAATATTCGTTTATTGTTACACGCACGCGTGTTGTAAGCAACGGGAACGTTTAACGACATAATAAGAAAAGGAGGTGCTCCACAAATTTTGTTTTTAGTTTAAAAATTAAATTTTATACGTAGAAGAGTTGCGACGTTAAAAACTGGAATACATAGTTTTGTCGTTAAAACTAATTTGAAATCAACGAAACGTTTCGATACTTATAAGTATCTATTCATTTATGCGATTTGATGATTCTAAAAAGATAATACACGTAATTTTAATATTATTCTTTATAGATTTTATACAAATTATGATAAGCTAGTAATTCGATCGAATGAACTCAATACGAAAACATATTTCCAATACGGAATTAAACGAAGTCCGTTATACATTTTTTGATGCTGTCGTTAAACTGAAAACCGAAAGCCAACGCGACGTGTAAAAAAAACAATTACCTTATTTCGAAAATACAACGAGCGAGTCGTTGACGGTTGTGCAAGACACGAGAATTGGTTCTGTAAAGCGGTTTTCGTTCGGTTGTAACGAGGTGATCGTGACGAAATTCTCTGTACACTCTTTTTAGTACATGGCTGGTTCCCGACACTCTTGTAACGGACGTTTTACGAAATTTGAAAACGTTAAATTGATGACTTTTTTTTATCGTTCGATTATCGTACGAATCACGTGGGATGAAACACAGAAACGTGTGTTTTATTTTGTCCGAATTCGATTCTAATTAGCACTGGCGCTGGTTTACCGGTTTACCATTGAGACCGTCTCACAGTCACCAGAAAATACCGTGGCCACCTCACAGAAAGTAACAACGCGAAATGCGCGCGCTCCCGCAATCGGACAATGATGATCGGCTTATTCGTCATAACGCTCAAGTTCTGGTTCACGAATCCCGTGACCAGAACCACGGTTGACGCTCAGTCCTTTATCCGATACGCACCAAAGCCGGACCATCGACGGAACAAAGCGCAACAATCGGAATACTAAGTTATTGAAGTGTACGGCGGGATATACGCGTACGCTTTAAATTCATCGTGGACGAGATTTTCGTTTAAAACATTCCGATCAGTCACGCGATTTACTTTGTTCGAAGAGCACAAAATGGATCGTGTGTGCGTATGCGGGCTACAGTTCGAATAAACATCGTTATATTATCGTTCGTCGTCGGATGTTTCAAGTATTGTAAGTGTTCGAATATAAAATACAAAAACTGCGCACACACGTCCGTAACACGTTTGTCGACAATTTTACCGATTTTCGTTTCGCTGTATTCCGTTTTCGTGCCCGAGGAAACTATCGAAGAAATAGAATAAAAAGTGTAAAAAGATTAACGCGCTCCTATACGAAAAGAAAGCGACGGCGTTCACCGACTTAATAAAAATAAAAAATATACCGCGGTAAAACCCACGCGTTTTATGATTAGCTCGGAAACCGAAACAAAAATAAAACGCGAACGCGTACGGGAATTCCTTTAACGATTGTACGAAACGAAATATTACGCCATTTTACGTAACCGCGATTTTTATTTCACCCGGTCGCGTCGCGCTTGACACGTTGTACGTTAATACTACGATACAATCGGAGAGAATTGTCGTGCCTATCAGTCGGACGGGGTTTGTTTCGTTCAAAACGCGTGTTATACTTTCGAAAATCGTACTTCATTATTATCCCGACAACATTGTCTAAAATACCTCGAAGGTTACACATACATCGCTACGGTCGCCCACGCGTAATAATGGCGGACACGGAGTAGAACAACGCCGGTGAATGATCCAACGGCAATAAAATTCCCTCATTTCATTTTCCGACACGTACGTATTCCCGTAGGTACACGTTTCGCCGGGGCTGTCCTATTTGGTCACTTATCGTTTATGGACGATAAATCGTGTTATCGTTCGCACTTGGACAATTTAAAAGACGATTCATCGTACGAAATCACTAGTTGGCTAATTGATAACAACGCGTCTCGTATTCCCCGACTACCACGTATTGAATATTAGTCTTATCTGTTTAACAATAATTTATGTTTACGGCCTTGTTGTTGTTTACAATCGATAGGACGTTAACGATAAAACATAAAAATACAAAAAAAGTTCACGCTCGCGTACGTTTATAGTAAAATCGTTTTACAAAAAACGCCCAATTCCGGCCCTCATTCCATTTAATGTATTAAATATCAACGGAATTCCCGAACCAGTGTTAAACGTCTAACGCTTTTGTCGAAATTAAACTTTATAATATAAGCGAATAAGTTTCCCTTTACCGACGATCAATAATTCGATGTTTAATTCGTAATAAACTTCCAACACATTCGATAACGATACTTTTAGTTGTAATACTTTAAACGCACGACACGAGTACCGCAAATACAAGCGTATTTCGTAATTTTAACGCCAAGTCGAAAAATCGAAAAATTATTGTTGAATCATTCGCGATTTCATGAGCGTGTAAATAAATCTATAGAAATATATACATAGTTTAATAATAACGTCGGTCGGATTAAAAACATAGAAGGTATTTTTGTAAACCTCGATTAACGAAATCGAGTCTCGCGATATAATAAAATTATTATTACGTTACCTTTTATATTCGATCAATTTTTTTTTTCTTGGTTTCGACTGTAATAATACACGGCGATTTCTAATTGAAAAACTTAAATTAAAACTTATTTGAATAAAAATACGAGTATTATTTTGTCCCATTTATAAAAGAACGAAAAAAGTAAACCGTTTAATCGATTCATTTTTTATTCGCCGTCCATTATATTTTCATTCTATTTTAAGATGGTTTTTTGTCTTTACATAATTTAAAGTGGGTTTCTATTGTTTTCAAGCAATGAGATAACTCGAAAAGTATGAAGGCTGATATAAAAATGTTTTATTGATTCGTTCGAGAACTCGCACTTTTGTTTTCATATACGAGCCGCCATACCACCTACGCGGTGAATATTCTAAAAGTCGTGTGTCCTTATGATTTCCGTTGCCGATTATACAATATTGGTTTGAGATAGATAAATTCCAGTACCGGACGTTTTAATAATTACACCGATAGTGAACCAAATATACGAGGGGGGGGGAAGATAAAAGCCAGGAATGTCCAAAATAAATTAAATATTCGATTCAATTGACCGCGTGGAAAATGTCCGAATATAAAAATGGTCGGTCGTGGAATGTGTAAATAGCCAATAATGTACGAGTACAAATATGACTATACGAAGAAATCGAGTAAAAATTCCGTAAACCGATCAATCGCTGGTAAACTCGTAACGGGGTTTTGGCCGGTGGATGACTTCCTTTTCGAGTGTACCTAAAAGTGTCGTGCGTTAGTAGCTGCGTATAATCACCGCAACTAGTTAACGTAATACAATCGAAAAGTGTCCGTTTTGTTTCCACTTTTATGTTTTTCAACGACGGCTAACGTACAAATAATCAAACAGACGAACGGAGTCGGTAAAACTCCGTTGATCGATCGTCCCGTCCGAGTTTGTGGAATTGAAACGACGAGAAAGAAAACGAAATTTGAAAGCGGCGAGTTTAAAATTGCGCCATGCTCCCGGACAATGAAATAAAAACGTTATATTAATAGAACGACAACCAGATAACGTTTTTGAAAACCTGAATTATTCGCCCGGCGATAAAACTGTCTTTTATTATTTTTATTCGCGATCGAGTGCCGAAAATTTATAATAATAATATCGATAGTTTTCACGACCGTTCCGTAACGTGTAGACACGCGCGTAAATTACGCGTTAATTTTTAACTATACCGATTGCGCGTACGATTATCGTGATTACTCGAGTTCGATATGATTATGAATTTTGTAATCGTTCGATCAATTGAAGCCGCCGAATATTCGGAATTACAATTTATAACGGTCAACATTTGGGAACGGAATAACGTAAAATGGTCATTTTTTTTATGAAATATTTCGTACGTACGACCATTGTTGTACTCGGGACGTTAATTATCGTGAACATTATTGCCTAGCTTCGTATCGTGCGGACACTAACATCGTGTCGGGAACGCGCGTCAAAATTAAAAATATTCTCGAACCGTCCGGATAAAAGGTTTTTTTATTCCGTCTTTTTCCTTTAGCGCGCGTTTTTCTAATTCCATTTTTTTCATTTCGCGTATCGCGCTCGAACTGCCGTAAGTATTTTCTTTTTTAGGACGCTGTTCGCAGTTCGTTCGAACCATTGACAAATCGCAATTGGAGACAGCTAGCGGCTACTACGGATTTCGAATAGTCCTTAAAGCTCCGGGACCCGTCATTTCATCATGGTCGTACACCGTCGGAATACAATGGTCGCATTTTTCGTTTTCGTTCGTCCGGACAATATGACCATGGATTGTTATCGTTTCAACTACCAATCCGTATAAACGGATCGCAAAGGACAGTGATAATTTCGCCTTTCCATTGTCCCCGCGCGTGCGTAATAATTAAACGGTATATAACAACACAAACATTTATTAGTTATGAACTAAGCTTAATTATCGCGCGCGGGATTTTTATTCGGTCGGATAAATAAAATAGAACGAACGTTGGAAAGCTACCGGGACACAACGGTCGCACGAGAACGTCGCGAACTACAGCGAGTGATTTGTGCTGAAAATCGGCGTTACCAGTATGGCGAGCGGTAGTTACGTGCGTGAGTGTACGTCTATAAACATCTACATAACTTAATGACACGTTCGCGACGATTACTGTGGAAAACTAGAGCGGAAACCCATCAACCGTTTGGGAAATGATCGTATTCGTGTTCAATGTAAAAGAAAAACGTGGTGATTATTTTGGGCGTTGCTGGAAACGAACGCGGAACGGTTCGCGAATGGATACATCGGTACCGGGGTAGTTCGAGGGGAAGAGAGGAAACCTATTACAATATGTACTCCCCCACCACAAATTATAGACGAACGGACGGACGACGACGACGACGATGACGACGACGTGCTTATAGGCGTGGTGGCGAACGGCGTTAAAAAACAAACAGAATACACGTTCGCTAATACGTTCCACGGCCGGTAGCTGGTCGGTGTGTCGGCTTCGTCGTTGGTGCCGAAGGGTCGTGTCGTCGGAACTGGGGCAACTTTAACGAGGACGGGTCACGCGCGTTCCGTATATACGAAACAAACGGCGTTTTCCCGCGCTTTTCCGGTTCGTAACGAAATTTAATAAACACGAGAAGAGTGAAGGCGCGCGGCCTACAGCAATAATAATAATAGTAATAATCATCATCATTTTAATCATAGCCATAATAACAGAATACGTACACCGGCGATAACTAGAGGGGCGCGCTATAGACGTACACATACACGAATTCACGACGTAAACGAGTATAGGCGGATTCTCGAGGGTGTATGTGTGTATATGTGCGTATGTGCGCGCGAATATATATCCGAATTCATACGATCGATTTATACGAGCTCTCGAAGAGCATTCCGTTATAATTCCTCGGGCGGATAGTCCGTACTCATTATTTCCTATGACAAACCCGTCGCGCTAATTTCATTACGATCCTCGTATACGACAAATAAAATACACGCACACACATACTCGGGGTCGTCGCGCTCTCTGCAAATGAACGCGTGTACGAGTTTGCACTTACGTACCCGGGCGTGTCTACTGAACACGGGTTCATTTCGCGGATGATGTTTCGTAACGTTACCGCCGTGTATGTCCCGTCGTAACGATTTCGTTCGTCGGGCTTGGAAAAAAACGGCCGAATAAACGGGATGGAACACGCGCGTAGATTCGAGGTGGAGGAGCGACAAAAAACCACGCGAATATACCGGACGAAATCTCGTCTACTACAAAAATGCCGACGAATATCGTAGAGCCGCGTTCGACAAATTGGAGTATGTTTTGTCCGATCGGCCAACAATTTTGATACCGATCCCTATTGAATATACTCGATCAAATACGTCCGGTGTGCCGTTTTTCGCGGGTTCTTTGTTCAAAACAATTTTTTCTATTTAGATTGTCGTTTTTGCACTACGAAGTTTTGAAATAATGTACAACGTACATGACCTAATAACGTCGTGGTATGAACGCGCCTTTATCGGTCGACTAAAAGAGGTACGGGTGAAAATAATTCCGGTTCAATTTTACGTAATTTATTTTAACGATCAAAATACTTACTATTCTCGATTCTAAGTGAATTAAATTTTGCCTATACTCGATATTTCCCCATAAACGTGCCGAAAAACTACCCAAAGAATTGTAAACACCCGATGCAAATTGTCAATGTCTATAATTTCCACCAAACCAAATTTCGTTTTTATTTTTTCGTTAAAATTCCAAAAAATACATTTCAAAATATTCGAAATGTCAAAAAAATTGTTTGATTTAAGTAGCGCTAGCACACATACGTTGTAAAAATTTTTTAAAAGTAATTCGATAAACTCGTTTTTCGAATACAACTATCGCTTTTAAATTCAAAATTACTATACAACAAAAAGTCTCCGTATACGTTTCCTGCGTGAATCGGCGTCTACGGATCGTTACATTTTATATAAACTGAATAAAGTAATTCCACGTTATTAATTACGCGAAGCGAATAAATTAAGTCTTATATTTTAACGGAAATATGTTTAAAATGAATTTTAGCGATTTTTTCATACGATTTCGAAAGTCCCTAAAGATTTATTAACGACATTATTATTTGTCGCGTCGTATAGTTAATAATAAACTTTTAAGCTTGTTCGAGCTAAGTGAACAATTTCGCCTACTTTCCCACGCTTAAATTGTAGTTCCGAATGGGCCTTAGCAATACGCCGACTAAACCAATTGTCTTTTATCGGATTATTACGTACGGAAAATTTAAAACGTGGAAAAAAAGAAATCGAAGAAAAGGTTAGCGGGGTAGGTGTTCCAACGCCCCCGTTAAGAGCGACACCTGACCGTGCGCGGGCCCGGGGTTGTCAACCCTTCCACGCCCGCGGCGACACGCGCAAGATCGCCGAGCACGTGTACGACGAAGACGTTTTTCAATGTCAAATTTGTTTCGTTTTAAGCGATATTTACACTACATGCCCGAACACGCATCGATACGCAGACAAGGTACTTGTACTCGTATATATAAATAAATAAATATATATATATATATAAATTTTGGCATCGTGCGCGATAGAATGATTTAAATATAGTCGGGAACAACAAACGAGTGGATCCGGCACGCGGTATCTATATATTCGTCCGTATTTCCTCGCCGGTGACGCGAATTTCTCGCGTTTTAAACGAAAAACGGCGTCTCAAACGAAACAACCGTTTTCAAGGTTAGCGATTATCCGCTCAATTTTCATTTAATTTCACATTCTACGCTTCAATGAGTTTGGTACTACACGCACGTTCACGCATTACTACGTATCCGCGAACGGTTTCGTCCTATAAGACAACGATATATATTTCCGAACGTTAATTCGATCCCGTGCCGAACGACGACGCCGCAATAATACCCGAACTGGTCACTACTACGCTGACGGATCTTACGCCGAAATCATTTTTCGTCGTTCAGTTTTTATTTAACGGTCCCTTCGCGTTCCGAATACATCGGAACTGACGTAATATAATTCCGTTTTATTTGTTAAAATTTACGTCCGTAACTGTCAACAAAGACGTTTCGATAATGTTTTTTCCCCAAAGATACGTCGATTACGTAGTTCCATTCCTAAGCGCATTATTGGCGTTCGTCAAAAGTTAAATAATACGATTTAATTATTTTTTCGACAAATTTATTTCAAAATGCGTCGTTTCGTAACGCCGAGCGACTCGATCGTATTTAATCCAATAAGCGTCAATTGTCGTCAAACGTTTTACGTTCGCGCGGATCTTTTGTGTTTTGCAAATGTTTCTACGCAAACGGAACGACGAACGGTCCGGAAAAAAAGCATTGACGTTACATTCCGTTCCGCGATTGCTCTTATATTTTTCGGGAATTATTTTGTTTCCGTACGTTATTTATTACACGTGTAGTTCTATAGCTTTAACATACGGCCATTAGATTTAATATAAAATTTGTTTCCAAGCACCCTCTCGGCATTTTAATACATATTTAGAAATTATATTTTAGTATTTTTTCTTACAACATACACGATACCAAAAAAATCAATAAAATCGCAATATTTTAGTAAATTCGAGCAGCTATGTATGATATTAGGTTACGTAAGTCGTTAGTTTTTTTTTACAGAGAATGAAACTTAGCCATTATAAAAATTAAAAAATGTTTTACATCGAAGAAATAAAAGTCGGACACGTAATATTTGAAGAGACGACATCCTCGATGTTAAAATTCATTTACAATTAAAGTAAATCGCGTCGAATTTAATTGTTTATGTTTTATAAGATAAAATAGCGCGTGTATCCAACTTTTTAATTAAAGATATTTAAGTTCAAAATAAGCTGGCGAGTGTTTCAAGTTTAAATTTGATTTTGAAAGTTTTGAAAGTTATTCTATATATATATAATAGGAGACGTTTCTCATATTCGAAATATAAATGTCAATGGAGAAATGACATTTACGAGTTTTATTGAACGCGTGGTACAATCACTGTTGGGTAGAATATGTCAATTGTCAATATGATATATTATTTTTTGGGGCAACAATAAAGTAATTTCAAAAAAAAAAATTTGAGTGGCACAATAAAATATAACTTTCGGAACTTTTGTGTGACGATATTCGAAAATAATATAAACAAATACACACTCCATAATGATACGAGAATGTAGTACTTTCTTTTAGATTTTCTCGTGTAACACAAGAATGACTTCGGAATAATTGAAAATATATATTAAGGAGCCCTTACATATATGTCAGTTATATAAGTGTTGTCGTATAAGTGTCATAATAATTGATAATAATAAAATCGTTATTTTTTAGTTAATATTATTCAAAGAATCCATATTAATGAGTAGTAGACCGTTTTGACTTCATCATAAACTGGATGTTTTTCCTTTTAATTTCGATTTGAATTCAATTATTGTTGTCGTTTGAACGACGAGTATGATTGGAATGCAGTTTACTTGTATGTTTATCGTGTTTTAAGTATTACGAACAACCGTAATAGATCGTGAATATAAAACGCGATTTACAAAACGTGAATAAATATATGTTTGGCGATATTTTTAAAAACGAATTTACGAAACTACGATTTTGCTGTTATAGCATTTCAAAACCCGTCAATTTAAAATTAATCTCCAATCACTCAATACCTTGTTAAAATTTTTCGAATACTAATACGTCAATGATGCCAACATTTTCGACCAAATATTGCGACGCTTGATACTTATCGAGAATTTTTATATACTTCAAAAAAACAAACTTTTATACTGAACTTTAAACAGACTTTATAAAAAATACACGCGTGCGCACACACACATATACATATTGTAAAATTTACTTTGTTCAACGAAAATACTAAAAATATTTTAAAATCGTTTTTAAAGTACAAAATTTTAAGCGTTTTGTAATACATAAACATTGTGGTGACATTTTGGAGCACTTTTCCTGTCGGAAAAATTATTTTCTAAAACGAAACAAATGATGAAAAGTTAAAAGCTTCGTCACCATACCGCCGTTTATAATCCAAAATATGTTAAAGAAAAAAATATTTAAATAGTTTTAATTTCTTAGTATACGTATATAGCGCGAGTTAATTCGTGATATATAATACCCCAATTGTTTATGTTTTTAATTAAAAATAAAAAATCGGATAAAAACTCGAAAAAATCCGTTTTTATCACATACAAAGAAAGGTATAATAATAGGTTTAATAACGAATTATTATAATACAGACATATTCTGGGAAGAACGTTTAAAGTTTGAACGTTGTATTTGAATGGCAGACATTTTATTACAGAAATTTAACGGAAAACTCGAATTTATTATACAAAACGAATTTGAAAATAAATTATCGAAACGTAATCCACGAATTTCTTTTCGCACGCTTTAGCACGTAATCTCGTCAAATTGTATAAAAGACCCGAGTACGTAAACGTAAAAGTTATGTTTATTTTTTGAAGTTATTAGATTAGTATGGCGATAAAAATATTTTATACTCCGATGATTTTGCACGGTCTACAGCGCGTTATTTAATATGTACAGAGTGTCTCACGGAGATCTGACAAAATTATTATTCCATTCTAGTTTTTTGCTTTTTTTTTCCAAAAATATCCGTTATACTCAAGCGTTACAAATACACGAGGTGTATTCAAAAAGTAACGGAACATTTTTAAATATGCGCCAACACAATAAAAAAAATGTCGACAATCGCACACACTAAACCTGCGAAATGAAAAAATTTTCCGTTCCTTTTTGAACACACCTCGTACATATATTTAACAAAAATTTTTAGAACCATTTAGGTATGTAAAACGCTTAATTGGGTCACTTCGTTAGTTTTAGAAGTTTGCTGGCGTTTAAGTATTTTTCAAACAAATTTACGTTAGGAGCAACCCATATCCAAAGCGACGATAAAACGCGCTGAGTGCGGGCTACTAAACTCAATTTGCGGATTAACCGATTGCGTTGTCTCGTCGTGACTCCGTAGCATACTAGAAACAACGGAAATCGACATTTTTAAACGATCCTTTTTTTGTTTTCTAAACGCAAAATACATTCGGATGTCGCGAAAAGAATTTGTAAACTATTTGTATATTAGTCGTACGTAAACTATCTATAAGGCAATAATCGTAATAATCGCGAGGTCTCATTAATTATAAAAAAAAATTTTAAATATCGAACGGAACAAAAGTAAATTGCGTTTGTCAGACGTCCTCGGAACGCTCCTTTATGGTACGATAAACGCGTATTGTGTAGTAAACAATAGTTTGTCTCCGACGTGGGATAAGAAGCTCTATTAAATTTAAACTTGTCGGATACGCGAATTTATAAATAAAACGCCAACATAATATGTGGTGCGCGGTGATGGAGAGGGGGGAAACCGATACGATGTCGTTAGGTACTTCAAATCGTAGTGGGTAACGAAACGAGCGTATAATGTATTGTTTTTTCGACGTTATTATTATTTGGAAAAAATAATACCCTCAAAACGGAAAATAATTTAATTGGATACGAATTTTCGGTAAACCCACACGCGCCTGATGTGTACTTTACGGTAGGTAGGCTTCGTTTTAATAACGACGTTCCAAAGTGTTTTACAACAAACTGTTTTTTTTTTTTGCTCTTACCTCCGTTATATAAATATATATATATATATGTGTGTGTGTGTACACTTACGCGCGCACACTTGTATACACGTGGTATTATACACACGTACTGATGTGAACGTGTAGTTGTATACAGCTATCGTAATACACCAAGTACGGGGTTATGGCTGATAAACCGACACGCTTCCATTATTCGACTTCTACTTATTCAGCCCATCACCGTACACGCGATATACGTAAGCACGTGCGTGATAGAATTGATGTTGTGTGTGTGTGGTTATACGTAACGTTAAACACGCGTTCGTGTGTTCCGCTTCAAAGGTTACGGCGAAACATTCTCGGTCGAACGACCTCGGGTCGAACTGAGATTTTCGAGGGCACTCGGAACGCGAATTTTCGGAATTACCGGCCATTTCGGTGCGTGCCGTACGCTTCGGCGGCTCCGATTATTCGCAATACCGATCGGGGGGAAAGGGTCGAATTTTTTCGAGTCGAATCCCTGAACAGAGGCCGTTTCCATAGGACGATTGTTTCGATACGCCCGTGTTTCGTACAACCGTCGACACTGGATCGTTGTAAAAGACGCGTCTCAGCCGGTACGACGCGCGTTTTAACATTAACGCATTGGCGTAGCGTTACCGTTCACGTGTCACCGGCGCCAATTGTCTGGGTCGAAACTACTCTGGACCTGGTGGTTCGTGGGAAACCGTGAATCGTCGTCGTCGTCGCTCGTTTCGCCAGTTCCGAAAAAATGGTGGTAACCCCCCCCCCCGCGGGTACCAGTACAACCGGAATTATTTCGCATTACCGTCAAAACAGCGGCCACTCCGCGCACGTTCGAGTCGCGAACGTCGTTCTTTCTCCGATGACCCGGCGGAGTAGCCAACACTAGGCGGTACGTTATCGTGCTACGTAATAACGATAAAACAATGACGTCAAATGGCGGCAAGTTTTGTGAAACACGCGTGTACGTACGTGTAGTATACACACACACACGCCGGACCGAGTTAATTTCCTACGACGAGTAGCTCGAGAGCTCCAACACGTTTGGCGGTAAAGGCATACCGCCATTTGGGTTATTCTACACGGTAGTAATCTCCGTTACGTTACACACATTCATTCGTGTGTTGAACGTGTGTGTGTGTGTGTCTAAATGAATGCGCGTGCACGTAAAATATATCCATTCACTAACGTCAAGAGAAAACACACACGCACACACATATATATATATATATATACGTGGATAATTTGTTTTAATTGGATTTCGTACGTCGAACGTCCGTTAACGATTTTTCTAACACTACACGAACGTTCGCGGCGGTGGTGGTGGTGGTAATGGAGAGCAATCTTGAAAAACTACGTTATGCCCTCACCACGGCCCGTCGTCGAATCGCCCGAATTTATTGGCACCCCGACCGTTCGGACGTCGTCGGACGATTTTACGGAATTTCCGCGCCGTCGTTCGCCCGGTTCCAATATAGCCCGTCGCGTCTCCTAAACGACGATTTGCGAGAAACTTTCCAAAAAGTTTAACACCGTTCGTGCGCGTTTCATTTCCGAAAACGCCGTGGGTTTTTCGACGACAGCACCTGGAGGAGACCGTTCACGCGTTTAATCGAACCGCAGACATTCTGGGAAAGGAACTTTCGATTTTCTTATGCGTAGCATTTTTCTCGTCCGCAGCGGCACGGTCGTTGCCCCCCCCCCCCACACACACACACACCCACTACCCGGCCACGATATCCGCCTAAAACGATATCGACGAATAATTATTCAAAAATTTCGCGATAAAAAATAATTACGGTAATAATGGTACACCTGCGTCCGTATCGAGGCGCCATTATTCGTTCCTGAACAGGCAACGATATAAAAAGTAACGCGCCCAGCCACCGGGATGCGGTGAATATATTATTTCGGAGGGAAATAGACGTTACCTTTATTAATATTTCCCCCCGTCGGAAACGATATTAGATACGAGATATTTCATTCGATAACGGTAATGTAATTTGTGGTTTCCAGAAAAATTGATTCCAATTCAGTTTTTATACGTACAAAATAAAGCGTTATGAAATTACGACGGTTACGTATCAGTGCCGATAAATCCGATTTCCGAACCTGCGATTGATACGATTAAGTCGATAAGGAACGTGAAAATATTTATTCAG
Source organism: Geopemphigus sp. TES_GeoC_2020 (assembly GCA_025469175.1). Lineage (NCBI taxonomy): Eukaryota > Metazoa > Arthropoda > Insecta > Hemiptera > Aphididae > Geopemphigus > Geopemphigus sp. TES_GeoC_2020. The sequence continues at coordinate 19,233 of JAIPRN010001684.1, forward strand.
TCTTTTTTATTATTTATCTTTTAGTATGATATTTAGTTATTTCGGAACGTAGAAAGCTCTTTTTTGCGCTACGATCGAACAAATATTTTAGCGCTTTAGCACGTAAATGTTTCATATTTTTCGAACGACAGATACACAAAACCGCAACGTCGCTTATTAATTATTATCAATCAGCCACCGCGTATACGGTTGTTGATCGGTATCCTAAAGGAATATCATTTCCAAAATTTAGTATTTCTTATAAATTCGTTAACGCGATAGCGTTTATAATTTGGAATATTTCAAGCGGTAATAATTTTGTTTAAACGTTTGTCGAAATTTCAAATATTTTAACGCGATTCGTGGTTTATTTAAACTTATTTCGTTTATTATTTTCACCGACTTTCGTGTTTACGTATATTGTTTTAAGAAAAAAAAAAACGTATTTTTTTACTATTTAAAGCTCGAAGATTTTCAATCGCGTCGAACATAAAGCTTTCAAATTGTTAAATATATAACGTGTTTATAAATACGAAGCCGTTTATAACGTACGAAATTCTATCGGAACGGTCACGATTTTGTACAAATTTCAATCGTATCGACGAAATCTCGTACAGCTTTTTACGAAACCGTGTAGAATAAAATAGACCGACCGAATAGGATCGTTTTACGTGACCGTTCGATAATGAGTCGAATTTCGACAGGCAACGAAAGGCACGACGGTTGTGGTTTCAAAAACGCCAGCGGTTGATTCGATTTAAAATTAAAGCCGCTTTCGCGTTATAAAAACGGCCCCGACGAAACGTCGACCGTTATCGTAATTTCGCACAAATACCGGGCGCAAAAATATCGGGAACACAATGTTCCAGTATTGGTCGGGTCCAAAAAGTGGTTTCGGAAAAATATTCCGTAGCGTTACACACCCGACGGCTTCCTCTCGCCCGTGAACGTATACGATGTTTGCCGACGGAGATTAATTAACATAGCACGAGACGGGCGTGCAAATATACCGTCGATACATATTTACAACCCATCGTGTATCGGAACGCGGTAAAATCCATAAGCGTACATTGTTTCCAACTACCGTTACCGTATAATCCCGAAAACGTACTAAAATAATAACGTCGCCGCTAGTTCATTGTTCGTTACAGAAGATCGTTGGTTGCCCATAATCATTACTTCCGACGGTAAACGAAAAAAAAAACGTCGTCGTTCGGTTATTTTTCGTACGGAAATTTGTAAATGATCGTTACGCGCCGTAGTAAATATATCGAAAATTTCGGCGTATTTCCAGCACCGTCTCGCGGCGTTTATCCTCAATTTGTTTTTCCGCATTTTCATCGAAATCTGGTCGACCGATCATTTACGCCGCCGTCCCTATTAAACAAAAGCCGCGAATAACGAAGGAATCACATTCGCGAACTACTGTGAATAAACTTCCGAAGTGATTTGTATCGAACACAATCAATTTTCGGAGAACGCGAAAGTTTTCGGGAACCTCTCCAGCGCGTGCACACGTAGCGCGCGTTAAACAACTTTTCTGATACAATAAAGATCGACTCGTTTTCTTCGTCGGCCCATTTCCCCTACACAGATGTCCCGATAATGTAACCGCGTAATTTTCGTCGGCCAATATATATATATATATAAGAAGTACGTCTCGTTCATTCGACGACGTTCGGTAAACATATCTCTTTATCGTACGTTTCAATAAATACACAATAAGTTAATATTTCGTTATTTTTTATAAGACAGTCGCGTAATCGTCTTCTTCGGACAATCGTAACAAACGAATGAAAACGTTATAGAATCGGGTCGATATTTTTATATATAGAAGTAGATAAAAGAATATAACAATATACAGTTTCGGTAAAACATTTTTTAGCGCGTTAATATCGCCGTATCGTTTCGCTATTATTATATAAATTATTCGGAAACGTTGTATCTGTATATCGATACGCGACCGTCCATAGCGTATACAGACGCTCAGCTAGCATTACGTACACGCGGTACAGTTTCGGAAATTCGGAGAGCGATTATAACCGAAAATTCCCGTTAAACCGCAATACCCTGCCGCCGTCGTTTCCCTCGGAATCGTGTTTTTTCGAATTTCGACGCACACCTCGGAATCCTCCGGTAATCAATTTATCACCACCGGGTGTCTCTGCCACGTTTGATTCGATCGCTCGGCCATTTTTTGTTCGGGGATGTCGGCCGTTGAATAAAATATAGGAATTTTTTACCGTGGATTACGCCGATTCGACGATCGAAATCCGCTTTACGGGAATCGCTTTTACGTTTGGTACGACAATCAGATTTCGATCGTTTTTATTTTTTGGCCGGCCTTTCGAAAAAACGAGTACTTTGAACAGATCACTCCGGTTTTTCGGGTAAAGTGTAAAAATAAAAATCGGGAACAAATACGTTTAAACAATATCGACGTTCGAACTTATTCGGACGCTCGGCATAGGTTCTGATATTTAAATTTTGAACACCGGAATCTAAACGATGCGCGAACCGTAAAAAAAGTCTCCTTAATTCGAATAAAAATATATATCATCGAAGTCCGGCAATTTCGCGAGATGTTCCCGCGAGGCGAGTCGTTGTATTAAAAACGCATCGACCGTCTTAATCTCCAAGTCGAGTTTCGCCCGAACGGCTATAGCAATCCATGCCCGTTCGTCACTCGCGTAAATCGCACGCGTCGCATAGTAAAAGAAATAATTTCCTCGTCGCGGTTTTTTCGAAAAAAGTCACGACCTTCACGGTAGTCACATATTATGCACACGTCTATATTACGCACCGATCTCGTAATTATTCGAAACATGACGCGGAACGTGTCGGGTGAAAACTCGTTAGAACGTCGCCGGTAAGCCTGTAGCCGTTATTCGCGAAAATCTCGGGCAATTTCGCGCGGCGGATTTTCGTAGCGACAATTTCGGCGAACGTGTGCAGACGGAATATGGACGCGTAGGGATTTGTGCGGGTTAATCGAATTTAATCGTATCGTTGCCCGAAAGCTACGAATTCGTATCAATCGCTAGTGTGGTCGTTTTTCGAGGGTAAACGTGTAACGTGACAAATAGCGCCGATCCCTCCCGCGGTGAATATGTTTTCCGTAACGAGAGTTTTCCCGCGCGAAACAATTGTCGCCGGGACAGGAATTTCGATGTTCGTACCGCCCGCCGCCACCGAGCGTATGATTTGACTTTGTACTGAAGACGAACGGCGATATTTTTCTCTACGGCCATCTCGTTTTAATTTCCGTGCCGCGTCCTATCTGGACGGGATCGTACGTACACACACGCACCTATACGTTCCTACACGTTTCCCGGGCGTTCCGTATTCTCGCGCCCAGTCGATATTGATACACTTGACCATAAAGGAGCACGTCCGGTGCCCGATCGCGATTGAATCTGTGTTATGTAATCGTCGGAAACGAAACAAAACGTATTTCACGACGTCCGAGGTTACGTTCCGTCGCTTCCCATCGCCGGTCAGTAACGAATAAACGAAATTTCGTTCGAACGGTCCGACGTTCGCGTTTCTCTTTAACACTTTTCGCACGTGCCATGTTAAGTGTTCGCAACAATATATCGCGCGGGGCACGTTCACTGCCATTGTCGCCCGCGTCACGCTCACACCGAGTTCGTTTCCGGTTTCGATTCGGTTTCTACGTCCTAATGTACATAAGTGGCGGAACGTACTCCGCGAACGAGGGTCGGTCATTTCGTGGGCGCGCCGACTACGTAAGTGATTTTAAAGGGCCGAGAATAACTCGGGCCAATATTCGAATCGTTCAATCTCCACACGCGCAACGTAGCCGTACTCGCGACGACGCTAATCTAACCGAACCACCGCGGGTCATTTATACTTACGTCGGTACTGTTTAGAACGAGTCAGTTATCGGGACGTCCAGGACGGCGACGCGACGACGACGACCACGGCGACGACGACGACGACGACGACCACGACGATAACGACGGACGGCGCGAACATAATCGTCCCGCGGTGTGTGGAAAACTGAAAACCCGCGCGGCGTCACGCGAACGCGGCCCGGCCACGGGGTACGGGACGTCGGGGGGCGGAGTGGAGGTTTTAGGGGTCGTATAATGCTTTTCGCGCCCCGTGGTGGTCTCGGGGCGCAAGCGTCCCGAACGCCAACCCTCCGCCGTAGATGTATCGCGTGCAACCGGCGTAGTGGGGTCTAGCCACGGTGCGTAATCCGGGCGGTGGTGGAAAACCTACGACGACGGGCCGCCGCGGGAACTCTCGCAGCCTTTTACGCTCGGAATAGTATTTATAGTACAATAGTCTACATAATACTGACACGATGGTACACGCGCGTGCGTTTGTGTGAGCGTGTGACGTATTGTGGATGCGGAATTATCTTCGGAGACCCCGAAACGTACGAGTTGAACGAACTTGTTCGGAACGGACGAACAAAACGCGTCGACGTTGATATTTCCTCGCCGTTGTCGTGAAACGCGAATTTTCGTTTCGTGCGTACTTTACGCCTCAATCGTCGCGTTAGCGGGGGCTAAGCCATTACTTGTATACGACTGTCCTTACGCCGTGGCCTCTTAATGAAGTCGATCGACCGCCTCGGACGAATAAACGAATTTTTCGTTTTAATTTACGAAATACCGACGAGAACCTGCCGAACGATTTCCGTAAGAGAACATGAACTATTTCGTCGTTGAAGTTCGTTCTTACACGAATTGTATTTTTAAATAAATTCTCCGAGACCTCGTTATAAATGACGTGCCCAGGGCGTGTGTAAGAAGGGGATCGCCAGCGTTATTTCCTCCGGTAACGATTTCGTTTTCAATCTGATTTGGGTTTAAGAACTCGCAAATTTTCCAATCTCCACCCGGGTACGTTACGGTAGACATAACGTCGTAAATTCTTTATACTATCTCGTTATTTTTGTTTTTCGTAGCGGAGATAGTACTGCCGGTTGAATTGAAAATTGAAATCGTCGAGTATTATTAAAATGTCGTCCATATCGTTATATCGACACGACGATACAACCGGTGAAATCAACGCGCTTTGCCGTAATATAATAATTTCGAAATACGATAATTCCCCCGGGTGATGAACGTAAAAAGAAATATTCGAGGATCACCTTTCCCTCCTCCCTCCGCCCGCGCTACTCACGACCAATATGCCGCCACAGGTTTCGATCTTAGAAACGGCCTGTTTATTATTATACCGAACCCACTAATGAGCGTCCTTATAATATTGTCGGTTACAGTGGCAGACGCCATACAAACGAAACGCTAAAAAATGAATCGAAAACCTCTGACGGTGTTGTTAAAATTGATCGAAAGACGCGCCGTCACAACGTACGCCTTTTCTGCGTATAACGGCGTACGAACAACGATTACGCGATAATAATAATAATTCCGCGCTCGGGTTCCCTCGGCCGACTGTGATCCGAGTGTCGACGAATACGAGTAACGATAATAACAATAATAATAATAATGTACGTCTGGCGTCCCATTAATCAGTTCTTGTAAACGACGATATCGACTTCCCGTTCGACGTTTGAGCGGATGATATTGCGTTGTATTTCGGTCGTATAATTTTGTGGTAGGGTGTTGATACAATGACCAAAATAAATTGTTACAATAGCGCGGATGCTCGGGAACAACAAACACGGCATTAAGAATATTCTCTTGGCGGAATTATTCTGGCGAAAGGATAATTTTACGCGACCCGCTCTACTTGCGTCGACTACGACATGTTGGCGGATCACTGAACTAGACACGAAACACACACACATACATATGTTACATTTTAATACGTTATTGTGCAATAAGTTCCGTCTCTAGTTATCATTTGATCTATACGCCTTCTACGATGACGTCAATGACTTTACTTTCAAATGCAATGTTGACTAAAGGTCTTATCTACAATTTGTTGGTTAGTACGATTAATCAGGCATTAAACGTAGAACGGGGTTTCAAAATGAATCGTATTACTAGAATCGCGTTATTCGAGTATAAAAAAACCTGTTAGAAATTACTGTTGGAAATAGCGAAACAATTTGTTTATCGGACTATTACCAACGAGATGAATGATAGATCGAAAAGATCTAAGATCACGCGAAACAAGGATCGAGCTAGAAGTTTGAGCTACTAGTAAAAAGATTCGCAGGAATCCATTCCAAACATTATGGTTCGATTATGAAAATTCCACCAAGAACCATTTTGCGTATAATTAATGAAGACCTCGGGCTCGATGATTATTGAAGAAACACCGGGCGATCGTAAACAAAAGTTTAACGTCAAATAAGAGACTTGAACAGCGTCAAAGTTACTTCAATTTTACAGGGTCATCGAAAAAATTCCGTATACAGACGGGAACATTTTTATTGTGGAAGAAATGTACGCTCGCAGCTCTCGGGAAGGCGCTGAAAAAATGTTAAAAAGCGAAAAGAGAACATCACTGGGTCTCTGTGACGGTTTGATGGGGAGTGTCGTCACTCGACTGTCAGGAGTAAAAACGCGCGCTACTAACTATCAAAACGATATTTTAGAAAACGTTGCGAACCTTTAAGTAATACCTGATTTGCAGGAAACCGCTGTATAAATCAGCAAGATTCGGCGCGTAAAGCAAAAAGCCCACAATTCCCGAGACTGGCCTTTAGGAAGTCCCGGACATTAGTCCTTGGGATTACCGATTGATGTGGATTATTTTGGAGAAGAGAGCAAAACAACTCGAAAACCCCCCTCGAAATATCGAATCACTTAAAGCTAATCGGATAAAAGAATCAGCCCAATACTATTAGATGTTGCGCGTGCAGTAATAGACGAGCGACCAGATCGTTTGGAGAAGTGGCGTAAATGCAAAAGGTGGACATTATTTTTATATATTATTAGTCGGTCGGTCGTTAGAGAATAAAAAAAGGTCAAATTTTTTTTATATTCGCGTTATTTTCATTATTAAATTCGCGTCGTTCGTATATGTGATGGGACTTACGGCAATACTAAGTCTGTATAGAAGCTACGATCCCGCGAATAATAATATTTTCCCACGCGCACGAGACTGCCCGAGTTTGGTATCGTTGATCGTAACCGTTCAGTTAGGTTCTCGTCCTGTAGGACGGACTGTGATATAACGTCATTAGGACGAACTGACACGTCTCCGCGGGACAATTAATTCTGTATCCATGAACGTAAATCTGGTCCGGTATTTCGACGAGGGCTTGTGCGAACGTTTTCTTCAAACGGTGACGCTAGAATTCCACTACACCGCCCGTCGACAACTTGGTTTAGTAGCCACGCCCTATCCATATTTCCGGCATCCCTGCGAAACTGATTCGAACGTTATCGTTGACAACTCGGGTACTCGGTTTGAGAGATCGTCCCGTCCATCTACAATATACCGTTTTGTCGATACAACGGGCGTCACTCTACGTTTAAAAGGACGGTAATCGTTGATAATTGGTCGCGAGATGACGCTTCGAAAAATTACGTTCATCGGTACGTCGCGTGGAAATGTCTGCGATCGAGACGAGCGCTGTTATCCTTATCGAAGTTTAATAAACGCGTCGGCACCGTTCGTAGTTAACCGCCCGTCATTGTCGCGGTTTTATCGCGAGAAATTCCCTCCGCGACGAGCCGGTATTTAATTTCGAAAGAAATAGTTAGGTCATTTGCCTATGATGCACCACTCGAGTATACTATTTAATCGCACCTACGAATTTACAGGGTGGATTCCGATAATCTGTGGATTCCGTTCGAAATATGTTGGCGTTTCTATAATAAATGAAACGAACGAACGGTGGACGTTTCGAGCGTTTCAAAAATATAATTTTCGAAATCGTAGCCGAAAAAAAATTCGATTCGTTAAAAATCTTAGGCGTCGACGATTTCGCCGTTTCTTTTTTGGTTTTTTTTTATAGGTAATTTTTCCGCGCGATAATTTCGAAAATCTGTCGAGGATATCGAATAAAGTACCAACAACACACGATTGTTTATTGGAGAAATAACGTCGTGCGTACAGATCTGTGTACTTGTGCTAGACGATACAGACCAAATGCAAGATACAATCGTCGTAAATACCGTCAATAAAGACACGCGGTGTACGGCTGTTATGAAACGGCCTTTCCGTGTAAAACGTCGACAATTTTTAATCGTTTTTACTATATAATTTACTCGAAAAACAAGAAACTCTCCAAATAAGCGAACGAGTCGACAATATAGATTATAGTATTTTTTTTCTATAGTGAAGAAACCGGAAATCTTGTCAAATAAACTGACGTAGTTCTTCGGTTTCTGGATCGAATAAAACGTCGAATTCGCCGTGTTATATTTACGTCCCTTGTTTTTTTTTTCAGTACAACGTACTTGAAACATTCTCAAGAAATTACCAATAACGCTTAGTTCTCATTCGTTCTCACACTACTACGTGCAACAACGTGCATTCTATAGAGCTCTCTGAATAAATTATGGTTTAAGACAATAGACGTTCGGAAACTAAAATACACGATGTTATTGTTATAACGTAGAACAATGAAACGTATTAATAAAATGTACGACATTGTTATACGTTTTCTTAGAAATCAGCGTTTGAGCTGTTATCTGTCTTTTATATTTTTGCATTTTTTTTCGCGTTATAAAATGTTATTAAAATTAAGTACCGAAATAAATATTTGGGAGTTAATATTTTTTTTTAGACTTTGGAGCTTAAAAAAAAATTTTATTTTAAGACGCCCGGGAATGACGCAAATATTAGAAAAACCGATTTAAGAAGAGAAATTGACGTCATCGTAGTAATAACTTACGATGTTTATTCAATGTAGCGACTCATTATTATTCGACCAAAGTAAGACGTAAAAATAGTAAATAACGATTTTCGTATATAGCGAAATAAATGTTTATAAATACGTTCGGAACGGTTTCGTTTGTCACTGTATTTATTTATATAAATTAAACAAAAGTAAAATTAACTTTTTTATCGTTTATTCGCTACCCCGTAATTGGATAAACGTATTTATTCGATATTTTGTTTGGCAAAACGCTGCGTTTTATTCGATATTTATAAAAACCCCTTAATAGCAACTAACGACGACGCACTTAGGACAAGTGAATCGCGACTGAAATGCCCTGTTGTTGGTATTATTTTTATTATTATTAATCGATTTAAGAAAGGGATTTAAAATATTATTATTTTGTTCGAGTTACGTGGTTCATACAGATCTTATTACGGCTATCGATCGATAATGTAGCAAAGGAAGTTAACGCGTAAAACATTACGTATCTATTTGGGCGTATATACATATTTATTTTAAGCGTTTTTAGTCGTTAAAAATTTATAATACTTTTACGAGTATATATATGTACGAAATAACTGTAATCGATATTAATACGTCATTGTCTTAAAAGCCGTCGCTCAACCATTTGTCTGTTGGCGGAGAAGATGTAGGGCGATTGAAGTTATAATAAAACGACTAATAAGAAGATAAAAATTGTTATAAAAGTTATAGAGGAAAATCGTTAAGGTTGTAATATAAACGTTTAGCTGTTTACCTCGGAGTCGCGCCAATGAAATCGATAAAAACGTAGCCGCGTCGATGGCGGATAGCGCGTGTTTACAATTCGCGGTCGTCGTGTATTACGTCGTAATAATTCGTAAAATGTACGGCACACGAATGGCGCGCCGCGTGCGTTGTTTAAGCGAAATCGCCGTTCGAACCGAATGTTCACGGCCGATTCGAAACGCACGTGTACCGTCCAAAAACGGGAACATAGAAGACGACGAAACGTGTTGGTTTCGCCCGGAAAAAGAACGTCGTGTACTCGCCATAATAATAACGCTATTCGTGCACCGCGTTCGTAGTACGAGTAATATTTAGTAAATCGGACACGGTACCGAAACCATCGGTTACGATCGCCGTAAGTACGTTTTCGATTCATTCGTCGATAAACGAAACGCGAAACGTTTACCCGGCACGGCCAACTCGGGCACGCTTCCGACGGTTTTGTTTTTTTGAAAACGCGCCGCGCTGTCTACGGAAAATAACGAAATTGCCCGCGGTCGTCACGAACGTCCGTTTTTGGACAAAATTCGCGGCACCGCGCGTATTTCGTATTTTACGATCCCTAATCGACGGTTTTTCTTTTTCGTAGCGACGAACAGTCGCGCGCCGTTGATCGTTCCATAGCGATTTGATTTCGACGAGCCGCGAGTGGCGCCGCCAGCGCACGGTGAATAATAGACATTTATTATTGCCCCGGCGGTAAATACAGTAAACGTACAAGAATACAAATAACGACGCGCAATTAGACGCACGCCGACGCGACTCGGAAACAACGCGTCCAGGTATTTGGCGGCGTAATTTTCCAACGTTCCGCGAACACGTAGCGGTGAATTGCGTTTGTCCGTGAGCGTCTTAATTAATCTTGGCCACGAACGACAATAGTACGGACGACGGGCTTAGCGGCGGTTATTCACGGTCCACGCGAAATTCGTTTAATTAATACGCCTTGGAGACGGCGACAACAGAACGCGGTCGTTATTTTTCGCCCGTCATTATTCGTCGATTGTTCGCGCGAAAAACGCGCGTGTTCGTCCGTGTATTGATCAATTATTAAACTGGCGACGTTCTTTCCCCGTTTCAAACGCTAAACGTTTCTCGTGCACGTTTAAGACGTTACTTCCGCGCGATTAAATCAATAACGATACGATCCAACGATTTCGCTTTTAACGTATCCCGTCGTTTCGTCACACGCATTTATACAAAAACGCGTTCAATTGTTTAATCGTTCGTTTCGTATTATTTCTGAAATCCGCCGATTTCGACCGTACCTAATAAATAAAATATCAAAATGTACCGGGGCCAGTCGTCGCGTCGTGTTTGTTAAAATATTCGTCGTCTCTCGGGACGTACTGTTCGAGTCGTTCAATATTCAATAACAGAAACTACGCGAAATCTGTCCGTCGTTATTGACTAATCGTTTTCCGTAGTTATTTATTCCCGCGGACGGACGAACGAAATCGGCGTATTAATCACGATTGGTACGCGAGAGTGTCACGGACGCGCGATTTCACCTACCGCCGCGATCGTCGGACGTTATTTAAACGTAACGACCAAACACGGTCGCGTGGACGCGGATTGGACGGGTGGAAGAGCGCGGAGGGTTAACGAAAACTGGGGGCCGAATTCGCGTTTTCCGAATTCCTTTACACGTTCGGTCCCAGTAGTCAACGTCGGTCAATCGTTTAGTAGTGGGAATCGTGAGCGGGTTATACAAAATTACCGATCGCGTTCCGTACACGGATTTCCAATTAACCGGGACGGACAAAGCGTTGTGTGTTCACAGTGGCGAATGACGTTTAACCGCCGCTCTCGAACGACCGCAGTTGGCCTAATTTCTGTCCGTCGATCGCGTACGTATGCGACGTTCGTACAATAAATACGTACGTGTATACAAATGTACGCGCATAATGTATTTACACGGTCATAGTTCGGAGAATACGACGGCGGGGCACGAAACGTAATCAGATCGTTAACGCGAAACAATAACGACCGGTTTTTCATTCGTTCTCCGGCCTAACCAAATCAAAATCAATTTCCTCGTGGCCACGACCCCCGTGCGCGCGTAACCGCTCGGTCACAATTCCCACGTATCGTCCATTCCGACTCCGCGGTACCATCACCGAACGCGGTCGGCCGTATTTTACCACCGCGTTTCCTGTTCACACAGTTCACCGTTTCGATTATATTCGTAGAAACTCGTGCCGTACGCGCTCGTCGTTCACGGGATACACTCGCGTTATTTGAACGTCCCGTGCCGTTTACAACAGCCAGCACATCGGAAAATAGCGTCCGTTTCCCGCCACTCCGTCCGTTCGAAATTCCATTCCGGTTGCGCGTGCACCTATTTCTATCGATCCCGAGGTACTTACGATCGCGCGTTCGCCGAAAGCGTAATAATAAACCGTCGCCATGTATAACTCGTCTTGGCCATCCATCGTACGAACGTGTTTTTAACACTTTCTCGGTTTGTCCACTTCGTCGTACATTCGTTACGTACACCGTCGACAGCGATTTTCTGCTCACTAATATAAACCATCCGCGCGTACTAAGGGGCTACGATTTTCGTTTACAAGTTTGGCCAAGTCGCAGGTACGACGATGCCAGATGGCGATAAAACCGCGTCTTTTATCGACTTCACAATATAAATAATCACGAACGGAATTTCAATGGCGGACAACGGCGGAATTTTAATTGAATATGCCTACGGAACGCGTTGAATACATTCGGATTTCGTTACGACTTATTAGTAATTGTATCACGTATTCGTCGGAACAAAAAAACCCTTCGACGCAACGAACGCGGGGCTTTAACGTGATACGAATTTGATCGGGGGGGTGTGAAATAAATACGACGTCTTATTGGCGTAACCGCGAGGAACCGCCGGTAATACATCGCCATCGCGTCCTTAGTTATCGGTATTATCGCCTGTTTCCTGTTTACGTTCTTTTTACCACCTAACGCGCCTCTTTACACCGAGATATGATTCGTTTTCTATTCGGTTTACGGAACAATTAGGGGTAAAAAACAATTTTGCTGGTGGACGCCGGACCGAAGGTTTTTTTTCTACTGTGGCGGTTTTCAGCGCAGGCGCGAACGATATAGTATAGCTTAATCGAAAATAACGATCTACAACGTGAAACAAAGACAACATTAAAAATATCTATCAACGCTGGTAACGAAATTAATTATAAATAAATACGATAAAATAAAGAACATAATGGTATACATTACGGACAAGATGATCAAAAAAACCAAATAGAATAGTAGTCGTATTTAACGAGTTCATTATTTATGGGCTTATGTTTTTTGATTTTTGACTCTATCGTTACATTTTCTGTTCAAAACTAATACCCGATGACGACTCGTACTCGAAATCGGATAAACTAACGAAATACAACTCGTTGGTTTCTATAATATCCGTTGAATTTATACCCGCGCGTCACTATTTTCTTTATTCTTTTTTTAACGGTTCATATATATTACTTTTTAAAAATAACGATATCAAGTCCGGCGAAACGAAATGCGATTGTATCTACGGATCCGGTAGTATTACAGGAAACATAACTGGTGATCAAACTTTTTAGCGCGGTCGAATTGAATGTCCGGTTTTTGAACGTCTAATCGGAAACCCCGTTTAATTCGTCGTACACGTATTGAAAACGAGCCGACAAAACGAATATTTCGTTCAAACAATATTACCGATACGAAATGTTCGTACGAACACGCGCGGGGTGTGTGCATGCGCCGTTTCAAAATCACGCGCGCGTAATAATACTACCACGTACATCGAACGCCGACGTATTTCCCACGTACGTTGAACCAACCAACTACGTTCGTTTGGTGCGTTCGATTCACAAATATATATATATATATATATATACATTACGAAATTCAATATTCGTGTTTTGCCGTAATATTGTTTTCGTCTTTGTCGGCACGAAAATCGTACGTTGAAAAAACGAATATATATTTATATATATATTTTAGAATAAGAACCGCGTCGAGTAAACGGTGTATATTTATAGCGGTCTAGTGGTAATAAATAATCCGGTTAAGGCGCCGCGTTTAGATCGACAAAAATTATAGCGTATTTCGTGGCACTCGACGGCCGTAAAAAAGCGAATATTTCGTCCACAGTTTTCGATCGAACTGCGATGATACACCGGCAGCCGTCGGAAGGTTAGTGGACCGGACGCGGTGCACGGCTGTAGCGCGATTGCCTATTCGGAGCGCCGAGCGATCGTCCGTGCCGCCGACAATTTCCGTTTCATAATAATTGCGGTACACGTTCCACGGTACCGAGAAACCACCGCGCAAACCGCCTTGATTGTTGTCGAAATTGTTTCGGTAAACGGTTGCGCCCGTCGAATATTAACTAATCCGTGTTTCCGTGACGCGTTGATTCGTGTTCCGGAACGCGAAACCGTTCTCCGGCCACTACGATCGACAAACAGAAATCGCGCTTTACGAACGTCGCCGAAAACACAAATTTACCGGAATCGGTCGTTTCGCGCGTTTTACAACACAAGTGTTAGTATAAAGGACGATAGCTACGCGAGTTATCGAAACGTACGTGGCGCGAGTGCTTCTCGATCGAGTAGTGCGAAAGTTGGAAATCGTAAAACGCGATCGATTCGAGACAACCGTCGTCTATACGCGCTTTGGTCTTTTGTTATTCTTACGACAACGGCGTTCCGCGATGAATCCAAATAATTTCCGAGTATTTCCGTCGAAGTTATTTACAAAACGTTAACAAAATACGTACGTGATATATAAGTCGTTTTACTACTATAGTAATTATTATAATTCGTCGTAGTGATCAAACACAACGGACGTGCACCGCGTTCGTAGTACGAGTAATATTTAGTAAATCAGACACGGTACCGAAACCGTCAGTTACGATCGCCGTAAGTACGTTTTCGATTCATTCGTCGATAAACGTTTGCCCGGCACGGCCAACTCGGCCACGCTTCCGACGGTTTTGTTTTTTTGAAAACGCGCCGCGCTGTCTACGGAAAATAACGAAATTGCCCGCGGTCCGAATATAGAACTGCGCGCGAAACCGATTTAGTGGTTAAGTATCTCGAAAAATGGTTGGAACGTATGCACTGTTCGTAAATAAGCGACGGTAAAACGTGCGCGAATAACGTATATTCGTCAAATACGCGACGCACGTCGACATATTATTCGTAATAATTATTTGCCCGATTTCACCGAATTTCGGTAGTAGAACGTCGTTGGCGAACAATTGTAATCGTAGTTTGGAAATGTACATAGTCGCGGGAATGTACCGCGGAAAGGCGCGTGACGTCTAATTGTACGGCGCGATACACGCGAGTGGCGCGAAAAATTCCGTTTTAATACCGCGCCCGAAGTATTCGATAGGACGGCATTTTCGGCGCCTTGCCGTTTCGTACAAAGAACGAAAACTACGTACAGCGCATAGTTGACGATCGTCGAATGACGTCAGCGCGATTGGAGCGGACACACGTGGTTTAGTCGTTCGCAAACGAATCCGGGAACCGCGTCACAACGGCGACTACGTTACTGTAAACGGCCTTGTGGACGCGTTCCATTAACCGTCGAACGTTTCGTCTAGAGCGCGAATATTACTGTCGCGTAGTTGGGGTTTTCATTTTAAATTTATAAGACGATGGCGACTAATGCGTAAGACGGCGCTTACGTATTATTTATAACCGAACGTCTATATATATATATATGTATATATAAAGCGTTACGAAATCTCCGAGACTTGTAAAAACGTGTATACGAATAACGTACTGGACGTGAACAAACGTTCCGCGCGCGAATTTTCATTTTGTTGTTCATAGTTTGGGCGGCAGGAACGCGGACGGGCGCGTTGGTACGTAAAACGCTTACCGACCGGAAATCGTAACCAGGAGGAAGTCGTAAACGTATCCCCATACACGTTCGACACGCAAACGGTTCGTCAACAATAATCGCTCCGGAACACCGGATGAACACGTTCGTCTACAATAAACGCGTAAATGTACTTGGGGAGGACGAATAAATAATTCGACGACGAACCGCGCAACCTTAAACGGCCGTGTAAAATATTTACAACTCGCCCACGCAGCGAGTCGATATAAATAACGTTACGTTCCCGCGAGTACAAAGGATCTTTCGGAACCGAGTTGCCGGCACGTCTCGTTTTATATTCCGCGATTAAAAATTCGACGTAGCCGGCGGACGGGACCGAATTTCGACACCGGCGACCATTAACGGGCAATTGTACGATAAATATTACGCAAAGTACCATGCCCGTCATAAGCGCCCAAACCTGTTGTACAACAACGAGTACGAACAAACTGTACCGCTATATACACGCGTAGGTCTATCGTCCGGAACGTAATATATCAACGCGGCGTGTTCACGCGGACCGATCGTAAATTGTAATTTCTAACCGCGTGGCCATTACGATAGCGTAAAACGTCCTATATTACGCGCGTGATTTATTTCGCGCAACAGCGGCGCCGTGTACAACGGTTCCCGAGTATTGTTTGGTGAAAAGTAGGGGAAATACGCTGGTTTCAAATACGTAGTCGGAAACGGTTGTTTTCGACCCCCGCGGACGATTACATTTGGCCGTTGTCAAAAACAAAAGGAAACCGCGTTTTTGCCGCCACAGACACACCAGACATCCACCGACATCATTCATCGTTCGTCGTTCCTAACGAGTCGTCGTCAATCCACGCCACGACTGAATTCTTTAACATTGCCACGTGACCGAGTGCCGTCGATGGCCACTGTGTGTGGTGGTCTAGGCCGTTTTCGCCCGTCACGATTATCGTCGTCATTTACGTCGTTCATGCGCGTACCGAACGATCGCGCGATATTAATAAAATATCGAGAACTCGACCGATATACGAATACAATTCGTTCGAATACTTGACGCGATTCTAAAATGATCGAAAAACGTGTAAAATACGATCTGGTGCCGGGAATGTTACGCGCAGAAATCGGAGCGCTCTACATTTTGTACGGGAAAAAGTGTCGGCGAATGAAACCGAAAAACAGATCGCTATAAAGCCAATACATTCCGAATTCCATACGACAATCGTCTTTATTATTTTTAAAGTATTTTGTATTTCGAAAAGACCATGTTTCGAAAAACGGCCGGGAACCGATATTTTATGAGAAAAATCAAATAAATTCAAATCAGTATCGGTAAAGCCGGCGATAACGGTGAAATTCTGTTAAACGTTATTTTTCGCGAGCGTTTAATCGTTGACAACGATTACGCACTTATATTTCTAATGTTGTCGTTCTATTGCCCTGATATTATGAAACGTCGGAACTAACGTCTTGGAACGTGTAAATTGAAAAACACGTGTTCGTCGATATTGTTTGGATACACGAGGCACGGTGTATAATATTGTTTTCGAACGCACGTGACCGCTCGAAAATATTTGTTTTGGATTTTTATGGATTACGACGAAAACAACGTAATAGCGCGTATTAATAACAAACACAACACGCGCGCGCCACCGTTATTTCTGTTTGTAGAAAAATACAAACGGATACCCTATATCTCGTCGGCGCGCCGGAAATAAAATATCGTCGAATTCGTTAAATACCGACGTTTCGTGAACATTTAGGAGAATTTCGTTCGATTCGGGCGACTACCGTGGGCCTATTTCGCGAAACTATTATCGGACAATGACGACACGACGTCGTAACGTATATATATATATATAGACGAAATATCGGGACGCGTACCGTTTTACGTAATCTTTATGTTCTTCGTGGTCTCATATTACGCGGAGTACACGAGCGCCATCGTCGATCGCGTTTTATTCTCCGTTTACGAGCGATAAATTTAAATATTATTTCGCGTTAAATTTCGACGGAACGATTCTAATCGATATCGAAAACGTCGCGAATATATTCCAAGGACAAACAAACACGCACATGCCGCACCACGCCTGGTAACAACCGCGCCGTTATTAAAACGCGTGGCTGACGTCCACCTCTTATTTTGGCGGTCGGTTTCCGTGTATCGTGCCCAATCAAACGGCCAACCGTGCCGAACAGCGCCAATAATAATTACCGCGCGACGATTAACCGTCCACATTTTACCGGACACGGCGATTTCTCGGCCAGCCCGGTGTCGTCATTTTTATTCGGCATTCGTTCCGGGGCACGACGCGATGTGATTGTTCGCTTGTGTTCGCATTGCCGCGTAGCTCTCTCTGCACACACCACCGTCATACATTCCGCGATTGCCAATTTATCCAAACCACGAAATTCGATTTCCCGAGAATCTTCTATTTGTACAATATCTTTTCGGTTCGACCGTTCCAATGAACTTAATAAATTGTTCCGTTACCGGAGCGTTTCCTATAATTATCAACCATCTATGCACTCCGCCGCCGTTTCAAAAACGCACGTACGTGCATCTATATAATGTCCGAACAACGGATTACACTGACCATACACGTCGATCCATTTTGGGAATACGATTTTTACCAGAAAAAGTTCCTGTTCGAGTTGGCTGGCCAATAACGTTTGAACGTCATCTGGTGATAAAACTTAAGAGGAAAGAACGACGACGTTCTTGAAGGTGTTTTTAATCGTAATTATAATCGCCTCGTTCGAACGTACAAATTACGCGACGTGTCTCGATATCAAATACAACTTTGGTTATGCACGACACACTACGATATTTGCGACGGGAAACTTCAGAACTCCAGTTTAGTATTCTAGTAGAAATTACATTAATTACGCTTTAGATAACCTTCGAACCGTTAGCGGACGATAAAATACAAATCGCGTGAGCGAACGAAATATCGCCGAAGAAATGCCGAACGGAAAAAGTAAAAAATGTTCGTTTCTAAAGTTTTTTTATTGACACTTGTCAAACATTTCCGTTAAAATGTAGGCTAATCGCTGTTGCCACACTCAGCTACGTATACGTAAACGTATTATTTATAACCGCGTTATAGAAATATTCGTAATATTCTCGGTCCGAGCGACAGACGACGGGCCACGTGTTCAAATGTTCAAATCAGGTATTATTTGAAACGCGTAACGAATCCCGGGACGAGTTTATCCGCTTACGTTCAATTGCACCGTAGCGAAATCTAAACGAAAAACCCTTTCGAATTATTCGCTCGTTTTTTATTTTCGAAACGCGACTAGCCTGGATATCGACGGAGATATACAAAAAAAACCTAGTGGTTGGTGAAAAGTCGGACTTAGTAGCGTTCATAACAAATGGTTGTTGTTTTATGCTATAATAGGATAAACGAGAAAAATAAAAAGCCAATTATTTGTAAATCGTAACACGATGATGAACGCGCACACGCGTGTCTATTGTAACGCATATCGTTACATTTCACGTACATGATTAAGAAAGTTCAATTGAACAATGCTCGCTCGTTATTTATCCGACAATCGATCAAATTCGTAAACAGCAGTTTTTCACGTGTTTTTGTAATTAGTTTCGTCATTTTTTTGGCTACAATAATATAGGTATATTTCCATAGTGATATAACGATTAATGAAACTTCCGATATAAAATTAACTAGTATAAACAATAAATATAGTCTAGTATAGATATTCAATCCCTTTTTATTAAAGCGTTAGAAAAGAATAAACATTTAATAAGAATTATTTCGAAACCTTTTAAAACAATATAAAGATGTTAAGGATCATTTTTTCACGAGTGCTTACGAAAGTTCAATATTTTGGAATATTCAACAAAACTCGCGCGTTGTTTAACCGACAACCAATGAAAATGTTAAGCAGAAGTTTTTCCGAACAACACACAGGAGGATCTTCCAACCAACAATCTCAGGCGGAAAACACGTTATTCGATACCAAAACTAACACCATCAAACAATATCCGACGGATATCTTTCGTAATCTAAAGAATTTTTTCCAAATTGCGAAATTAAATGCGACGTGCGATCCCAATTTTAGCGTTGAAGCGTTCAAGATAGGCGCTAATCAAGTGAGATACACTTTGAACTAAAAAATATTATTTTCGGCTGGAAAATTAACGTTCTATATTATTTTCAAATATTGATTTGACTTAAACCGTTTTTACTGGAGCAATTTTTCGAAATAAAGGAAACGTAATATTCACCAATTTTCTATCGTTATAATATGGATCGACGTTTATCGTTCTAATATTCAATTTGGTTACTGACACGTGTCGAATTATAATATCGGTATATCCGGAAAAGAGTTTTATCGACTACATGGAATGACTACGTGAAACGTTTCCGTGTCCGTCCGACGGAATTTTTTAATCGCGCGCAACTTAAAACGAATGTAACGTAATGTAGTACGTACGCGCGCTTAAAACGCGTGCTCACCAATCAAAAACTCCGTGAACCAGCGAACGTTTTCAATAAACGAAAATTGCAGGCCATGTCTGTCGTATCGAAATGCTTAAGCGAAAACACTGCAACCGACAAATATCTAGATTGGCCCACGAACAAAATGACCGAGGGGATGACGCTTTATTGGAACGAAACGACGAAAAAGAATATTTTCTTAAAGCCGAATCAAATACACCAAACAGTAATATTGGACGTTAATTCCACAAAGTATTCCATTTTAGGTTCGTATTGAAATCGAACACACGGCCATTTATAATATTAAATACGTCGTCGGCGTCGTTTCACAGACACCACACAATATAGCATTGACGTACTCGGCGTTGGATATCGGCCATACAGAGCGTCCAATGATTATATCATCGAGACGTTTCTAAACATTAGGTAAGGTTCGTTTCGTTCTGTCGGTGCCGATCATTTTCGAGCGTGACAACGGCAAAAACGACAAAGGGTCGCGCCAAAGAGTTGTCGCGTTCCCCTAATATTTATTTGGTTTCGAAAATTAGCCGCTGTCTATTATCCTTATTTATCAATAACAACGACGTACGGTGCCTTAATCGTTATAAATGTTAAATATATATTACAGATTCGAAAGATTTTATAGAAAAACATATATGAGGCCCAATTGGAGAATGACGAATTTCCAGTTACTACGTATGAACCGGATCTTTTGGCCGTCATAAGTAATTATCTGCTCCCGGGCCAATTGTCTGGTTTTGTTTACGTTCCGTAATATTTTTCGAATTTCGTAAGTTACCGTATACTAAACTAAGTAAGGTACCTTAATTATTTAGTTTTACTATTCACTAAGTCACATACCCGTATGTAAATATCATTTCAACACTTCGATGTGCCTCGTATCTAATTGTTTTTATAATTTTTGACCGTCGTTGACGGGTTTTCTTACCCTTGACCACTTTTTGTTTGGATTCTTGACCGATTCAGTACGAATAAGGTTTTTTATAGCGTATTTATAGAAGCTCGGCATTTTATTCGTAACAATATACGCGTGGAGTTCGTCGTACTTATGTGCATCTCGTTTCGCACACTATTCTTATAATAATTATCAACTTATAAATATTTGAAATTGTCGTAATCAACAACGACACAAAAACGTTCATGAATTCGGATAAAATTATGAAGAAATATTTGTTTTAGTTGTAGGCAATTTTGTATTTTTAAAAGCTCGAAAAACTCAATATCGAATTGATAAGTTTTATTTTCTATATAAATAGAATGTAAATAGAATTTGATGTTTTCTAGTTTTTAGGTACATTATTTGTATTAATAGCTATTTACAACTATAAGAACATAACACACGATATTTACAAATAGTGGTATAACGTTCTTGTAATTATACAATTTTTAAATGAAAAAAAAAAATATAGAACATTTTAAAAACAATAAACATGTGTCCATTATTTGGTTGCGCTTAACACGTTAAAGCGGCAAATAAAATAATTTATCAAAACTAAACACCTTGTAATCACCATCATGAAACTGTAATGATACGCGCGCATATCATAATTTAGTTTAGTTTATATGAAAAAAAATATACTGTACACAAATATTTTAAGATTTCTTAATAAAACGAACTGCTCCTCGATCTTCTTGGAATACCGATTATACTAATGAAATCGTTCATAATGCACGTTCGAGAATAATAAATATAAATATACACGAAGAATGCTGACTGAAAGGGTTGATGGCTAAGGGTAAATCGCCAGACTGCCTACGCCAAGGTCAAAACCAAGAAGGAACAAAATCGATTACGCTTATGAAACACACAAACTGGATAAACAGAGAGCACGTTCGAAAGCAACGAACATGAATATATACGCGAAGAATGCCGACGGAAAAAGTTAGTGACCATAGAATGGTAAATCGCACACGACACGGGATACTTTCACACGCCGAAACTAAAAAGCGTACCCAGAATCAACTAAACAAAGGAACCTAAG
>JAIPRN010001685.1:0-41076 GCA_025469175.1 Geopemphigus sp. TES_GeoC_2020
AGCAATATGTATGTGTGGTGTATGTGTGTGTGTGTGTGTGTGTGTGTGTGTGTGTGTGTGTGTGTGTGTGTGTGTGTGTGTGTGTGTGTGTGTGTGTGTGTGTGTGTACGGTCACACATCAGAAACAAATCGCCAAATAACCGTGCGTGCGCTAGACTCGCCGTCGCTTTTCAGAAAAAAACTCGTCGTTTGGAACGTCGATAATAATAAACGCACAAATAAAAACGAGACGTTTCTGTAGCCAACGGCGACCGAGCTTGAGGATTGAAATGTCCAGTATCGAAAAGGAATAAAACTTCAAACATCGGGTGGTTAATTATCTATCGACAAAATGTTTTCTCTCGTAAATTTTCAGTGGATACGGTGCTATCAACATCGGCAATAGCTTTGGTAAAACGTTTTCCTGTTTGCGTTAATAAACGAAAGGACTACACTAATATCGATTAAATTATAAAAAAATTGCGCAAGCCGCGACCGGGCCAACGGTTAGGTATTTTTATTTACTTATCAACGGACGAGGTGTTTAGTAAATATAGTTTGGGATATGATTCACTTCCGTCGCTACACTGCCGATTTGCTCCCGACCAAAATATCGTAAGCGCAAATATATGTACGCGATAAGAAAACAAGTTGAAGCAAATATCATTGGTGGTTTTGTTCCGATGGAATGGATTTTTATGCTTTACATTTCGTTTCTTTTTTTGGATATTGACGTACTTAAATTTTCATTATGATTTCGTTTTGTGAAATTCGACATATAAGTAATTTAAAACTATTCCGTTTGTGTTTATTTATCCTAAATGAAGCTCCGGAATAATAATCGTATAATATAGTACTCTCGTTAACACAAAATCGGTTAACACGAGTTATTAAATAACGCGAACTAATTTTCTGGCCCCGAGAAAGGCACTATAATTTAAGGCGGGGGGGTTTTTTTAATTTTTCGGTAAACACGAAACTCGAATAAATTGTAGGAACCATATTGTTGTTTTGTTGATTAACACGAACAAAAAACTGATATTTTCTAATTTCGACAAAGTAAGGGAAATATGCATTTCAAATGGCGTTGGGCTGATAGCATTTTCGAACGACTGGTAACGGAGATTTCGAAAAAGATACATTTCACGTTATGTTTTGGCCGACGAGGCAAATAACTTACAGACATAGATGTAAATAGTTGAGATAATTTATAAAGCGAAAACGATATCTTCAATATCGATGAAACCGATTGTTTTCTTGTATAATTTGTATCCCTTATAAAGTAAACAGATAAATATCGAAAACAATGAGCTCAATAAACTACAATTATTACAATCAACATAAAGAACCGCAAAAACAAAAAACGACTTAATTTTATTGTCAGTGAATTTGCATAAGCGAACTCATCGTCCCAACCTTTTCTTGGTTAATCTAACACGTGTTTCTTCTTTACATTTTAAACTCAACGAACCGACAAGACCTGTGAGGTAAGTGATTTGGTAATTAAGAACAACATTCCTAAATAATTCTTGAACTCATGATCCCGAAAACAAATCTACGTTATTGCGTAGATATAACTTATATATAACTTTAATGTGTTATTACACATTAAAGTAAACCCAACCCCTACCTATACCTACAAATAGGTATCTGTGTTTATCACTTTCCTTTCATTCTCTTTTTGAGTTATTACAATACATTCTTCATTTCGTTAAAAATCTCGTCGAGGAATACCTCGTTAATATCGTATTATATATAAATATCGAACCGTGATTGATAATATATATATAGTTTTTTAATCCAATGGTGGCCTAAACGAGACAATATGCGCATCAAATAATTCTTCGACGACTTGTGGACATTTTAAGGACGACACGACTTCGAATAACGAACAAATCTACAACGTCTGTCCGTTAGCGGCGAAATGAAAAAGGTTTACGATCAATATGCAAATTTTTCGTTTCAAGCGCGACGAGCACCGATTATCGAATGAAAACACAACGAGTACTCACCAACTTTGTGACAACCTGGTTTTTGCCAAGTGTCCGAACCCGTGACCGACGGAAACAGGATCGCCAGTAAAAGTATCATCGTAGTGCTTGTCCACCACCGACACGTGTCCATATCACCGCGAGCTCTGCCTGTAAACAAACGATAGTTTGTCCAAATGAATGTCGAGATACAATAATTGTACATTTTCCAACCAACTTGTTTGGTTTTGCCCGAGAATTGAAATACAGTTTTTACGATTTTCTTTTTTTTTATTACGGTCCTTAAACTTCTCACGCTTATTATTCGAATACTTAATACTAATGCACGCTTTTATTCGCATACGAAAAAACTGTCCGAGGATAATTGTATATTTTTAAATTAAGAATTTTTAGGAAAAAACGATTTTTCGAAAGTTTTTTTATGACGACTATAAAAATTTGTGGTACAAAATCGTACATTTTTAAGATACGATCGAAAACGATACAATTTTACGACGAATTTTTGATTGCAAACCATGATAACTCTAGTATATTTATGTAAATTTATGCGGTCCTAAGTTCAAGTGTGTTAAATAGATTTCAAAACTGTATATACCGCAATATTACTCTATACATAACTCAAATAATCTCTATTCTTAATAAACGCGGTATTTCAAAATAAATTGAAAAATCAATCCGCGTTTTTCGTAATAAAATTTCTATTGCACATTGTAAACGTCATTAAAATTAAAATTGAAATATGAAATATACAACGAATATTTTTACAAACAACACAATATGTATCATAAAAATAATATATGCTTATATCAGCTTTCATATTATGCCCATTTATCCTTTGAAACTAGTAATCATTATTTGGTTAGGTTATATTATACGCTTTATACTGTCCCATATAATTTATGATTTTATAAGCCATACATTATAACAAAACTGATTGTTGACATAATAAGGTAGATGCAAAATTAATCGTCATCGCAAAGAACGCATTTAACGACATTATATATATATAATTACTTTATGTAACTTAAAAATTTTTTCAATTTATGGATTGTATTTATGAATTTTCTTTTTCGTTTGAAGTAATGTTAGGACGACGAAATGTTTGGTTCGTCACACCATATTTCGCACGTCTAAACTCGTTAAAGCTAATCAACTGTTGCAGGTAGTTTTTATTCGATATTTAAACAATTTTAAACGAACGTAGTCGTTAAAAATAATTCGAGAACTAAAACTCGTAAATAAATGTAAATAAAAATATAAATAAAAATAAAAAAATGTTTAAAAATTCCAATATCTAAAAACGTTGGGAATTATTTTGAATTATAATTACAATAAATAATCATATAGGCGTAAATTGGCTAAGAACATCGTATTCTGCCATAAATGTAAATTCACTCTGAATCATATATTATATTCTCGTATACTGTACAAATTGTCATTAAAAATGTTTATTCGTTTTAATTAATTAAAACTTAAAATTGTATCTACAATATACCAAATGTGGTTTAAGATGCAAATTATTTTCGACGATGTTGAAAACCGAACAATTTTACAAAGAAAAAACATATACTATTAAGCAATTGTGTACAATAGCGTAATTATGAGATAACCTCGGGCTTATACGCTTAAGATGCCTAAAGAGACCCGATGTTAAATTTCTTTTTTCTTGAGTTTAATAACAAATATCTATAAATATATATAATATATTTCCTAGTATTATTTTTACTAAGCGTATATGTTAATTATGAATTATTATTATTATTATAAATTATTTACAAGGCCGTACGTGTGAACATTATTTTATCGCCGCGATATTTGTGCGTTCGGTGAGCTGGCAACAACAACGATAACTTTTAGGGACTGGCAGTTGGCTCCGAACGCATAGCTTTCAAATTAAAAAGCGTCGAAAATTATCTTCAAAGTACCGTGAACTCAAACTCGTTTGTCCAATCTAGCACTACTTTGAACAAAAAGGTCTATGCGAAATGAAATTGACACGTCAGACTTTATATCTGTTTTGGTGAATTAAATACGAACAAGAACGTTTTAAGTTTGATATCTATCGAATTAATAAAAGCTAATACATTATTATTCGACACGCGTGTATCAATAATTCGTTCATTAAGAACACGAGTATTTGAAAAATAAATTACAACCATTTATAGTATTAGTATTGGCTATTTGTTTTTTACGTTATTTTTTCTTAAATAATAAATAAACAAACATAAATATAACGGATTGTTATGTTAAGATTAGTATTTAATAAATCACATATAATTTCTTTCATAATCGCTTGTTCGCAAGTACAGTGGTTCCATTGAAAAATTTCGCACCCGAGCCCAAATGTTGAAGTCAATCCACTGTATATATATATATATATATATATATATGGTGTGTGTGTGTGTGTGTGTGTGTGTGTGTGTGTGTGTGTGTGTGTGTGTGTGTGTGTGTGTGTGTGTGTGTGTGCGTGTAGGTACTTATACCTATGTGGCATTGATACACGAAAACAAACATCCATAACTGTAATGTATTTTCAATTAAATTATCGTTACACACGATTCATCGAATCCCTATCGAAATTCGCAATTTGCGTGGAACGTAATTACGGCCGTTTTATAATTAAAATTTTCGGAAACCTCAAAAATTGAATTAATATTGTTGTACCGCAAATTGTATTTAACTAGTGTCATGCTATCAACTGCACGCGGAAATAGCCTACGCTTCCTGGGAACGCGTGGTGTATTATTAAAAAATTAGATTAGTTCGATATTGATAAATATACGTCGAAAATAAAGCCTACTATTTGCCTGATTTGATATCCAAAAACAGAATACGCCACATATTACGTGTAATTAAAGCCAGGATTTTCGTGCGTTTGTATATTATTTCTGGTCGATGGATACTATACGTCAAGACGCAAAGTGTAAACATAAAATACAAATATAATAGCATAATTTAACAATATTTTGTCATAACAACATTTTGGACGTTTCAAATTATATTCGTACGATAAACATATTATTATTTCGTTATAATAATAATAACATATATGTTTACATTTTGGCAATTGTAGAAAAACATGCGTTTTTTTCAAAAATAATTCGCAAATTACTTTTCACTATATGATGATCGGTTTTAAAGAATCGTAAAGACGACAAATAATCAATTATAATAAGAATAATCGCGTGTTTTATTAAAATTATAGAATAAATAATGAATGCAGAGTTTATCTAACAATTTTCATTTATATTTGTTTAATTTTCGGAACAGAGTGTAATTATTAAAGTAATAATAATTTTTATAGAAGAATAATAATAAAACGTGCCGAATCGTATAACACAATTATTAAAGATCGTAAAGAAAAAAGAATACGTTAAAAACACACGATTATTTTTACGCTGACGTGTTTTGTTTTAAATATTATTTAATCGACATTTTCGATAAAACGCATTTAAACCTTTCTATGCCGTTCGGTGTAGAGGTGAGAAAATTCGATATGGAAAAAAATTTATTTGCATATTGTACTCGTGTCTGACGACCAGCGTGGATTATAATATTAATTAACGATCATTAATCCATACACGTCACGTAATCCAAATTCCCAACGGTCGACCACGGTTTTTAACTTCGGTCGTTTCTAACGTCAAATAATATTTCGATTGTTATTAAAAACCGTTCGTTTGTATGGTAACCATTCACGACGGTTAAGTTACATTTGTCCATATGACGAATAAATCGTATTAAAAAATGCTGTTAATTTTGATATATAACCACGATATTGATTGGCCTTTAAACGCCTTGATACGTATTCAAAGAAAACAAATACGTACGACGTTAGAATATGAATAAACCGTCTAAATGCTATTGAGAAAACCCATGAGACGCGTGGTACGTTATTCGTAATTTTCGAACGAAAAATCTGCGATCGAGACAACGAGAGAATAACAATTCGTGGCGCGCATATATATTGTTACAAGTGGTCGGCGTTTGAATATAAAACGTCCGAAACTCGGGATATATGGAGTATCTAATGGTTGTCACGTTTAAAATGATGTATCTACGAACGAAGAAAAATTTTCCGGAAACGTTTTAATTAATACAACAAAATTCGAACCATTTTAAAAATTATTCGCAGCGAAAATACGATGTCGATAAAATTTCACTAAAGATATAATAATACGGAGCCCTTTTTTGTCAAAAGCGATAAATGATTCGCGCGTACTATCCAAGCAAGACATAACATAGTGAATATACAAGATAGCGAAGAATTTTGTGCGAACGTATAAATGTGATCACGCCTGTTTGAAACACGGACAGTCCTAAACCAGTCCTAAAAAGAATATAAAATTAAAAATGGATACACACGATTCGTGGTCTCTTCCGACTACCACCATAGGTGGGTCATCAACGAAAGTAATGGTCACGAAATATTCATCATATTTCTCGGTTCGAAAAAAAGTACCGAAATTCTAAAATATTATATCTAATTGGGTTGTTGTGAATAACAAAACGAAAATTTAGCGTTCTTCGATATTATTATTATTATTATTATAAAGGTATAGTCATATCGAAAAAAATGAACATTTCACGCAAAAAAATACCTACCTGTAAATGCTTAGTTGTTATTTTATTATATTCCTGAAATAATTTAACAGCGACATTATGACAAAAAAATAAATGAAAGTTTTAATAAACCACTTACGGCTGATGTATGTAATGTATGTTTCGTATAAAGGGTGATACATTTTTTTTTGTCAAGGAGACGGGAATTTAATATACCTTTATTTCAGGTTCGAAGTAACCATGGGTTGAGAAACTCGCGTATCAGCGATATGAGGTACTCGAAGAAGAGATCGCAATTGATGTAAAATAACGAAACGCTAAGCGCGTTCGCTATAAAAAATAAAATAAAAAATGTCTAAATACGAGAACATGCGTCGATATTATACGTAAATTATTCCGCAAACGCGATTTTAAATACGTTCGGACGGTGCTCATTCGAACCGCTATCGACGCCACGAATTCTCTTACCCATAATTTCCACAAAATCTTTTAAGGGTTGTTGCAATAAAAAAACAACATTTCTATATAATATCGTTTTCTTTGCACGTGTTCACTTATATACAGAATTGTTATGGAAATTTCGTTCATATTACGACTCGCGAAAAACCCCGTACACGAAAATAAAAATTAACGCTCCAATTTAATAGTACGATAAAAAAAACATTCGTGGCAATATGAAACGTGTACTTTGTGCGTTTACTCAACAGCCAGCATTACAATACGACTGGTACCAAAAAGTATGTAAATGCGATGTAATTCGCACCCTAATAATAATTAGAGATAACGAACGAATATTTGTACATAATTTTGCATATTTTTAAATGTTCATAAATAATTGAATATCTTTCGGTTCTTTTTTTTTATCTTTTTAATCGTATTTCGATTTTACAACATGATATTAGTTAAAAGATAAAACGTTCATCAAAAGATTATAATAACTCGTTAGACGTTTGCGCGTGGGATATTGAAGGTGTATCTCTTCAGAAATATATTGAAATCAATAAGCTACATATTTCTCGGATTCGAGTACGAAATTTGGCGAAATTTGAAATTATTTAGACGATAATTAACGTATAATGTTATATCAACCAAATTTCGTTTTTAGAACCAAACAAAAATATGACTTTAACGAATGGAAAATACATAATTGTACACAACCGATAATAACGATTATTTAAACAAAATAATTTTCCTTACAATACGATTTATTTAAGAATATTGAAAATAACGAAACTAAATATTATTGGTTTTTTAATACATATTTCATCAAATGTCAACGCATATTTGACGACTGTTCGGAACCGGATATTCTTATACTAATAATAATAAAATATTGGATGTTCGTCATCGCTTCATACACCATTACCAACCCTGCAAATTAGGTCGTTTGTTTTACCGTCGCGGGCAAAATAACCAAAACCTGGAACGACCTACGTAGTCGGAAAAATCGATTCAATAGAAGAGGAACAATACTTTACGGTTTGTACATAATGACGTACGGATGTGCGTTCGTTCGGTGAGAACAGTACGACATGCCGACGGAGCGTAACCCAGACAAGCCGTATGTACTTTGTTCGACTACGGTCGCAGTAATTAAAAAAGACGATTTCACAAGCGACTACGCAAAGTCGAAACAAACGTAGGTTTCGACTTTCCAAGTAGGGGTGCGTCTTATTGAAAACTTTCGAACGTTTTGTAATTTGAATCGATGATGTTGAGACGTCGTGTTTTTGGGCTTCGCTCGAAAACTTTAACGGAGTATACTTACACACACGTGGTTTTGTGAGATCCTCCCACAGTTTTGAATTTCAAACCTTATCGATATTTATATACATTTACGTATATTAGTGGTGATCGGGTGTTTGTTGCGCTTTAAAAATAGGCGTGTATTTATGCACCAAAAAATAAATAAATATGCGCATAATGTACACGTAAAATCGTAGAATTTAATAACCGTAAATCGTTTATTTAAATATAAATGCAATTTATACTTAAATAAACACCAAAACACGCAAGCACCTAAAAATGATTAAACGCTTCGTGTCTGGTTACAGAAAAACGAGAAAACAAATTCTAGATTCCGAAATTCATTATACACTTGCAATACACCTCGACACGTACCCATAATACGATATATTTTTATACTACACATTTCGCTACTCAAAATGTAGTCATCGATCCAAACATCGTGTTTCCGTATTAATCGATAATCATTATCGAAAGAAATTTAACGCGAGGATACGTTTTAACGTACAATGCATTGCTGTGAACAAATTTAATATACAAAATATGTTTGTGAACTTTCATTGAATTAATTTCAGAAAATGTATAAAACCAAAACTTTACAAGAAAACGACAAAAATGTATAAATGTTGAATATATACGCTTTTATATTTCGAAAATCCAAAAAAATGCGAGAATAATCAAAATGAAAATAATTTAATTCGATAAAATACCAAACAAGTTTGTATTTAGGTTTGAATTTATAATAGAAAATTAATAGAAAAACGCGATTTTGTAAACATTCCAACTAAAAGAGATTATTCAAACGAATCACAGAAAATAGTTCATGATCATACGGTCTTATACGCCAAGTGTGAATATCTCAAATAACCTAATAAAAACCGTTATATTTGTAAGGTCGATTGTACTCCAGTTTTTGGTACATACGTTCATTATTAAACATTCAGCCATTAAAGCAAAAGCGTATAAAACCGACGATAAAACTCGAAAATTTAAAAAAATTTAATGTAGTACCGATATTTATATATATATATATATTATATACGAACCTATTTTTAACAAATCTCGTAATGACGCAATTTTCATAATGATACATTGAAATGGCATTACCATTGTAAATTACATAAAAAGGTGATTTCGTTTTATAATATTTGATTGTTTAATAATTATTTGCTTTAAAATGTTTATCAAAGTATTCCAAGTGCAATACAACAAAAAATAGGTATTTGGCATTTAAATATTATGTACGTTTACCCGAGAGTTTTTAATGCATACTGATCAAGCGGTAGTTATTATTAATATTCCCCAGACATTTGTCAACAAACGTTGAATATTGTAAAATAATATCATATTATTACATAAGTATCAAGACTAATTGTTATACAAAGTTTCGATGAAAAAAAAACATAAAGTCTACCACAGAAATCTGACAAATTCAATAGGCTTATAACGATTATCGTATTCAATATTTTAAAGTTTGGATTTTTCTTAAATAATTTTTATACTTTTGCGCTATAGCAGCATATTTTTCCTTCGACTAAAATGTTAAAGAAATCGAAATAACAAAATGAAAAAATTTTATTGAAATCACGTCAAATTTTCAAATTTGTTTAAATTTAAATATTTTTAAAATAAGTTTACGTTATTCAATAACAGTTGCCCGATGAAAAAAAAATCGTGAAAATATTTTAAACGTGCGTTGGTAGTGTATTCCGAAGGCTCACGTTCTTATAGTATTATTCACAATCGATTCGTCGTGTATAACTATTATCAATTGTTTAAAAAATTCCGTTTACTCGGAAAAAATAATTGATTACATTAAATATCGCATTTTGTATTCAATAGTAAACTTCACGACGAAAAGGAATATTATACGCTATGAATTTCAGACAACCGCAACAAATTGTCGGCATTGTTGACAGAGCTGTATTAAAACTCATACTCATTTATAGGAAATAAAAAGCCTCGATTCGCAACACAATGATTAATGGCCGTAAAAAATATGCATTTCGAAAAATGCGAAATACTTAACTGGAATTCTTTTAGTCTTTCTGCCTGAGAAAAGATTTCAAAAACATTGTGAATAGTAATGAAAAATTGTACGCGCGTCAAACATGTATTATTGTTTTTAAAACGAAACTAATTACAGTGTGTTCGCACTAAAACCCGAACGTCATGATTAATTATTATTATTATTCGTATTATTTTAAAACGCGACGTTTATCACCATGAAAACTCGCCTTGATCGTTTCCAAATACTTATAACGAAAATGTTCGGTTATAAGAATTAGTACAGTGCATTAAATTATTTCATCTATTCACCGTTCGAATTTCGATATTGTCCCTACATTTATAGAACGAGCGTAAGTTCCTATACGACGCACAACTTGTGGATATGATACGTAATCGAATAATTAGTTCAAACGCGAGTGAAAATCGAACGATTTGTATATTCTGACGGAACGTTAAAATCTTGAGACGCGTTTTAAAATTAAAAACGTTTACACGAAATATACGAGGCTAATAGGGTTATTTACTTGCGCTTTTCGTTTACAAACATCGAAAATTATTACTACTACGACGTTTTACAAACCATTTAGGCCCATTGCCGCAACAACCACTTGTTTCCGCTGATTTTTTTCCTTAGCCAACTCTATCTCGTTCTCGATTCCTAGTTCTTCTAAGTCATTTGTTCACTCTATCCTTCTATCTTTGTCCGGGACGTTCTCTGGGCCTTTTTGTGCTTAGTTTCCATTCCGTTACTTATCCAATTATTTTTATATTAAAAAAAATATATTTTAAAATATATATTTTAAATAAATTATTTTTTCACACGTGCCCAGACCATCTTATTCTACTACTTTTTAAAAAACCATCGATAGTCTCTTCTCCATACACGTCTTGGATCTCTTGAAACACTTTTCCTGATTTCTCCTTTGTCGTTCATTTTAGGTTCATAGATTCTCCTTAATATCTTCCGTTCATAAAATCGCCAATTTGAATTCATCCGATTTAGTTGTAGCACATGGACCGCATACATACAAGGCTACTATTCTCATTTAGAACTTCGTAAAGAGTTATTTTTTTACTTTCGTGATGAAATCTTAATTTAAATAGGAGTACCGAAATATCCTCTGTTTACCGCTGCTAATCGTATTTTTATTTCTTCACGGTTATTTGAGTTCTCATTAATATCCACCGCTAAATATTTAAAATTGTCCACACTTTTAAATTTGTAGTCTTCAATATCCAAGAATCCTACTCTGCAGTTATTCCTAGTTACGACCATGTATTTTGTCTTATCCCCGTTCATTTTAACCTTATTTTCTTTCCATTTTCTAACGAATTTCTTATAATAGCCTTTAGATTCACTTCATCTTCTTCCATTATGACTATATCATCAACATATCCGACCACTACTAATTGCTCTTCAACTCCAATTTTAACTCCAATTACTGTTATTAAGGTTTCTCTGATGACTCACTCCAACCTTATATTAAACAGCGCTGGAGATAAAGCATACCCTTGCCTAAGTCCCGTCACTATCTTGAAGTGTTCCGATATTATACTTCCAAACTTCACTTTAAACATTTTTATCCCTATACACACGCCCGGATTAATCTCGTAAGCTTATCAGGTGTGCACAATTCATACATTACGTTCAATAGTTAGTTTCTATTAATCGAATCGTTAGCAACATTTAAATCTCTAAAGATGAGATAAACGTCCTTGTCAAATTCGTGACTTTTCCGATTATTCGTTTAGCGATGTGTATTTAATATTTTGGAAAATATAATATACGAAAATATTGGTTATACTATTATAACGAAAAATTGTCGAACAAATGAATATCTTTCCCAATTTATACAGACTTCGGCCATATAAATAAGGCGTATCCGCACCCTTAAAACTCGTTTTTTTTTTGTAAAAACGTGAAGAGCGATCTAAAAAATATATTGACAAAATATTTGTATTTGATAATATGATATTGATCGGTTCGAATAACGTTACGAATAAGACGTTCCGACAATTCATTCGCTTGCAAATTCATATTATTAGAGAAACACATTTCTATAATATAAATGTTCTTTTTTTAAGCCGTAAAACATAATTATGTGTAAATGATGGTAGTCGAAAACTATTCGTTTTTATTTCCCGATTATTCATCTAAGTAATTTCGTTAATCGTTTAATTCTTATTTCATATCCCTATATACGCACAATATGTTCTCAAAAGAAACATTCTACGGCGTTTTTCGAGAAATTTTCCAATTGACTTATAACTAATAAATCCGCTACTGGCCATTACAATTTATAATAGAAAACATTGATCGAAATTTCGTTTTTTTTTTAAATTTACTTAAATCGTTAATAATATTATTTGTTATATCCACATATAACCAAAATAAATTTTGTCGAAAAACTGCGTATCGTATAGTTCAAAATTGAGTCATCATAAAGGAAAAACTGATTAAAATACACTCCAATATTTGTGGATAGGTAATCATCAAAGCACGGACATATACTTTATTCTATAACCGTTTTGACATTGTGTTGATGGTTTTAATTAGAAATTAAAAATTCACGTGCTTTTTAATATCGGGTTAATGACGTAAATAATTTATTTGAAAATTAATGGAAACCTTCCGAATATATTTATATATATTGTTACAAAGCACGTAAACACGTAACGAATAAATAAAATCCGTATGAAATGTCATAAACAACGGGTGGTAGTAAACATTTCGCTATCCTATTAGAAAGAGAATCATAAACATTTCGTGTTGATCGTAAAAACCCGTCACAGTCCTTAAAAACAATAATTATTATTATTATTATTATTATTAAAGTATCGCTGAAAAAAAATATGTTTTAAAATAATAACGTAAAATCTAAATTAGACCTCTGACATGTTACAAGTACCAAGAAAAATGTCTAAGATACGCGTATAATACGAAGCGAATTAATTATAGCGCGTTTACTTTGAAGAATTAATAGAAGCTAAAATGTTAATTTCGAATGAATTAACGTTAATTAATAATGAAAACGTCGCGTTAAAAAAACAGATTTCTGTCCCAAACCGGCTGATACACCTAAATCGTTACGAAAAATATAATATAACGTACGTCATAAGTACGAACGACGATAATTTAAAATTAACGTTTTAATAATATCATACTACACATTTTAGTCAAAGCGACTAAAATATCCGCGTAAAATACGCGATTGTTGACCAAATGTGGACCAATTCGGAGAAATCGGAATAGATTTCTGAAAATTAAAAAGGATCCAATCCGGCCCACTTCTTAGCTTTTTTAAAACACCAAAGTGCATCGATAAAGATTATTTTTAATACAGCGACGTAAACCGTCGTTTATTTAAAACGTAGATACATCAATACTTCGACCGTTAAATTCTCGGTTGAATGAATGTTTAATATCCAAATATAACAATTAGGTTGTTGAAAAATAAAAAATTGAACAGACTTATTTACGGTGAAACAAAGTTTGAATCACGCGTGAAAATATTATCGATCGATGTCTATATTACGTAATCGTATACGTAAAAAACAAATTCGTCCAAAAATAAAAATAATCCTGAAAACCTGAAAGTATCGGGCTTTCCGAATTGTCGCCTGGCCAATGATAAAATCTATTGCACTTAAACAGAAAACGAAATAACAATAAAACGCCCACGATCGTAACGCGTGTTCGTAATAACGGTCTTATCGCACGGCTAATGATAATATTGCGAACGTATCGTGCGGTTATTTATTGTTATTAAATTACAAAAACGTTCGATTTTCAATTCGTATATATTTTAAATGGCGGCTTTTAATCGTTTTTGTTTTATAGAGACAAAAACTCTGGTAAGGTCAACAAACTTCGTTTTACGGTAAAAAGGAAATTAATTGGCATTTACGCAGTATCGACACTGCAAACAAATAAAAGTAAAAAGGAGTCGCGGCTAATTATTGCTATATTTAATAGGAATTAACAGCGCGCAGGCAAAAACGCGAATTTTCGAGCGTGCATACATATGGGTAGTGTTTACCGCATAACTTCTCTCGGTCGCAAACGCCAAAATGAAATTCGTGTAGTTCAAAACAAAGTTATGCGACAAACGCGTCGTAATTTGTCGACGGCAAAGGTTCGTAAACGTATGTAAGTGTATGTTTATATAAAGATGAAAGAGAGGGTGAGGGGACGGAAAAAACGTCTGGAAGAGAAAAAATGAAAACAATGCGAACAAACAGTCCGTAGCCGAATTCTCGGAGGTTGGATCGATCCAAAAAGTTCTCGTTGTGTTAAATCACGTCGCCAGATTATTATTGCCGAGTTTTGGATTAAAAACAAAAAAAAAATACGATAGCGGCGAGTTAAATCGGGAGTAAATTTAACGAAACTTCTTGATTTCGGACGAACGCCGAAAAATTGTCGGTACAAAGAATTATGGGTGGATGGAGAGGGGGAAACGTCACTGGTACCGAATACCGTAATATGTTTCGCATATTTCTAATTCTTAACGTGACCGTGCACCTTTGAATGGAAAAAATTAAAACTCATTCTGCGGTTCAAGTCCTTTGGCGATTTTCGTTATTAAATTTCGTTTGACCGAGATAATTTCTTTTTAATAACGCGCGAATTAAATTTCAGTATGCAATATCTAAAGCTAAAAACCTAGAAAATTGGTAGCTAAAACGATTTCGAAATTAATGTTGTAATTTGTTCAGCATTATTCGTTAAAGATTGAAAATTTCAAGGTTTTAAACGTCAAACACTCTTTAACGTTTTAATCAATTTGTCGACAAAGAAATATATATGAATAAGCGTAAACGGTATAATACACGAATACTATATCACTTCGAAATATTTTCTAGTCGAATAGTACGTTTTAATTCGAATGATTCGAACGAGTAACGAACGAAAAATATACAACTGTACTTATTTTTAAATCCAGAAAAATAACCGGCAGTATTTATCGAATTTATAAACGTCAATTCTGTGTAAATAAAATCAACCGTTTCCGTATTGAGTATATTATTTGAATCAATTTCACCGAGGTTGGAAAAATATCGACATAAACGAACATATCTCGATTACTTTCGAGTAATATTTTGTTGTAATATACGACGAGTATGAATGATTGCCGTGGTCCAATAGCGAGCGGTTGTAGTAAAATTGTCTAATCGTAGTGCCGTGTGAACGTCACGAGCCTACGGGCAATTTGAAATAACTCGAGAGTTTCGTTTGGAAAAGAAAACTCGTCAAAACAATTATCGCGAACGATGGTTTTAGAAAAAAATGTGTACATTGAGTGTTCAAAGCGAATTACGGGTGCAACGATGTAATTTTTTGTGTTAAAGGCCGAAAAAATGCTTCAATAGATCAATCTTCAACAATAAGCAATAATTTCGCGTAATTCTCTAACCCAATATCCTAATATAAGCTCAATTAAAACAAAAATCCTACGTTATTCGCTATCTCGCGCCCGAAAAAGACACGGTCGTCCCATTTGGACAATGTACACAGGTCCGATTTTCAGATAAAATAATCCAAAGTATATCGACGATAATTTCACGATTTACGATACAATATTTTTCGTAAAACGAATAACGTTCAAAGTGCTAATCGAGCGACCGCAATGAAAACGATACGATATATATAAATAATTAGGAATCGGCGAAATGTATCCGGAATGGCACACGACAGGTAAGTTATATAAAGCTGTAAAAAAACTTTCGCCCAAAAAAACTCGCGGTGACGTGACGGTGTGAAAAATATAATGGCAATAATGTAATAATAAATGAACATTCCGGGAGCGCTAAAGTTTAATATAAAAAAATGCGCGCAATTTTCCACGAAATTTTCCAAATATGACACGGATACAAATGGATAAATTTAGTTTACCAATCTCAGGACGATGTACCAATATGAATACGGAATAAAACACAATTTATTCCGTGATGGTATTTCATCAGTCGTGCGAAGATTTTGATTACAACGAAGATACTTTAAACATATTGAAATAACACCCCCGTTTCCGTATTGCGTGTACGATATTATCAAATATTAGTTAAAGCACGACGGATGATAAATTGCAATGAATAAATTGCGGTATATATTAATCGCGACACGAAAATAACTAGCCGCGGCCAATAATTCAACGTGCCGTTTTCATTTCGTTTTTCTAAGAATATGACATTTATTTTACGGTCGAGTCACAAAATAAATATGATTTCGGTTTTCACGTAAGTATCGTGATGATGATCCATTGCTTTAATGTTTGAAAGACTACATTTTAATACAAAACCAAAAGTCTCGTCGAGGTTAGTCGAAAGCGAAAATGTGACTGCTATTATCGCGAAATCACTGTACGCACTTTCGCGTTTATTATCGGTATTATTACGACTTTTTAATTTTATAAAAGTTAACAAATTTTATAAAGGTAATTTAAATATTTAAAATAGGAATTTAATTATTTTCGCGCGTCATAATACACGAAATAATATTCTAATTATGCCATAGTTATTAAAATAAACGTATAAATTAAAATACGAAAAAATAATTTATTATATAAGCTTAATAATACCGATAAACTGGTTTACCGGAACGGACGAAAAATAAGAATACTAATTTTTGCATTTTAAACATAGGAGTATACCTACGTACGTGTTTATTCAAAACGCGTAAGTACTCGATACTATTAAATTATTTTTTTAAAAAGACGTACTCTAAAAACAGAGAAAATATATATTGGTCACAATTGATAATAAAAATAAATATATTAATAACGATTAGTCGAATTAATAAACGGGCAATTATTCATTATCAACTGTGAGTTTTCTCCTTAACTAATTAATTTTTAAAGTTGGCTTTACTATTTTCGTAAAAATACACAATCCGTTATATAAAACGTGCTAATTATTGTCGATTTGATTGTGATATTTATTTTTGAATAAAATAAAAGCTATAAGTTTGAAAAAGATAGCTTATCTTCTCAAGAGATATATTTATTATACGATTTTATAGTTATAATTTATTGTCAATTTTTAAATTTCCATTCTAAATCATTTTTAGATTTAGTATTTTATTTAAAACGTTATAAATATCGGCAAAATGATTTTAACAGTAGTAGAAAAATTTCGTTAGATTTTAATAAACGCGCAAACATATCGTCAACATTTTCAATAATATTTAATTAATAAATAAATTGAGTTCCTATTTTTCTATTTGAATTATTATCCGTGAAATTGTTCCGAAGTACGTAAATATTATCAAACAATATCAACTCAACGACGCACGTAAGCACTATACAAATTCCATAAAAGATTTTTCACGTAAAATTTCTATCGTTAAATGTTTTTAAATAAAACAAATCAATTTTTTTTAAATAATATTCGTATAGGTAAAAATATGATTATTTTTACTCTTCTATGTAAACTCTTATGTAAGCTGACCAACGTAACCTTAAAAAATGGTTTCCAATATGTT
The DNA here is from genome assembly GCA_025469175.1 of Geopemphigus sp. TES_GeoC_2020. NCBI lineage: Eukaryota > Metazoa > Arthropoda > Insecta > Hemiptera > Aphididae > Geopemphigus > Geopemphigus sp. TES_GeoC_2020. The sequence continues at coordinate 17,770 of JAIPRN010001685.1, forward strand.
ATTTTAAACTAACCAGCTACTATCCTTTCGAACTTTAAAACGATAAATATTTGTGTCCAACATAATTAAAACATTAATTTCGTCCATATTTTTAGGAATAGAGGACACATTAAAGAGTGCTCGTTTGTATAAAAAAAAATTTAATTCTGAGAATAATATTTATACGTTGTCAATTTTGAAATTAAAATATCGATTGATTGAAAAATTTAAATGATTCTCGTTAAAAATGATTGGAAATCTATAACCTTTAGAAACTTTAGAAAATAATCATAACCTTACAATACTAAAATGCAGCCCGCAAACAATCAACTTATATTATGTAATATCGATTGAAAAAACATTGAAACATGTAGGTAGTATACATTTACGTAAATAAAATACGTTATTCAGTTTTTCTAACTAAAGACTATATATTTTTAAAAATTTGATATTGCCACCGAAAAAAAATTACAAGTTGCGCTTTTTCTATTGTGCCGTGAAAATGTATCCATTTTTAAACGCTAACTATATCGATAAAATATTTTAACCATTGTAATAACGTTTTAATTTCATTCGGGCGACTAATAAGCATAACAATTATAAGCTAAACAAACATTTCGAACAAAATTAAATCTAAATTACGTTAATATTGAAGCTAATAACGTAATAAAACATTTGCCAGTAATCACGTCTAGACTGCATTTTCCGTCGTAAAATGATAATCGTTTATTAGTTTTCTTGTTTTAAGTAGTTTTTATTTAATAAAAATGTGTCTTAGGAAACCTCTCCAGATGAAACTTTTTCTCTTTTAACAAAAAGCTGTGCAAGTGTCGTTAACAGGAACATTACAATAAAAACAATAACATATTATCTACTAAGTTGGTTGTAAACGAAATTAAACGTTTCCTTATAGCACCGACATAAAATTAATTTGTAAATAGTATTCACGGACTACATTTTTCGAAATCCGAAAATCGTGCTCCTGAAACGACGTCAAGGAGCCCTTTGAAAATGTTTGTTTTAGCAACTCTGCTACGAATACATAGTGTAACTGAATAATATTATACCTAATTGGGAGAACGTGTCTGGATGGAATGATACATAAACCTATTAATGTACATACATTTATCGACTTAATAAGTAATAATATTTGATTCGACAAGTGTTTAGTTGTTTACTACTCGACGAGGTCATCGAACTTTTCTTAAAACTTGTTAAAAATAGATAATTCGACGATTTTCCTATCGAAAAATTAAAAAATAATATAATTGTATCCGAAATATAATATATTATATATAACACTTTTGTCATTACTCTATTAAATATTGATATGTACTAATTTGTTATCAGAAGCTAAAATAGTATATAACACCGAATATTCGAGAAAACTAAATAATCGATATTTATTATATTTTCAATTGAAACGTTATTCATTGCCGAGTAGTGGAAATAATGAATGTTCACAGCTATATATTCACACGTATAACTTTAATTTAACAAAGGCCAACATCGTTAATAGGAATAAAACCGGAATTTAACGTTCGGGTAATATGTGTTTTAGACATTTTTTCAATAGTTTCACCATTCCCAATACCAGGATAACGAATAGTATTTTATTCGTTACGAGAATTTTCGATTTTCGATTATTACTCCAATGGATATTTCGGAGACGAAGACGATATAAACCATTTTGTCGTTTTAAACTCGTAATATTTTCTTAATGGAAAAACCATGTCAACAAATGAAAATATAATATATCCGAAAGTTTGTAAATACAATAGGTTCGGATAAACGGTTGACATTTAGTTGTTATTGTTGGTAGTTGTTTTTTTTGGGGAGGGAAAAAACGATTAGCGTTCTCTACCAACTATATTTTTGGACAATTGGCCGATTAGATTCCTTTTCGTGATCATCATGTGTGCCGCATATATAAAAAAACCGTCGGTTTAATGTACAGGACGTAATAGGTACACATAAAAACGTATAAAGCGCGAAATCAACGCTAAGAGGTACGTTCAAATTTTGAAACAAACAGTACAAATAACAAGTACAAATACAATACGTCTAGTTTTTAACGTTTTCTCGTTTGAATAGATTAAATGTGGCATTTCGTGCACCAATACGTCGTATAAATAATAAAGGCTATTAAGAATTATTTATAAATATTACAAAAAGTGCACTGTTTAATGAATATCGATGTTATCTTTTTTACATATATATATATATCTTTTTAATTATGATGATTTTACTGTATTACGTATATAGATTAATTAGTAATTAGAAGAATAAATTAACGTACACGCGTATATAAATAGTTTATTAAACTTTCGGTTAAGTATTGGTACTACAGGGATTCAAATATCGTTGATATTGTGCACCCTACCTCGTGCGTTCGACGTCTACGCACGCCAATGAGCGCGCAATAAACGAGTACAAATTCGCGTGTATAAAACTAAAACGAATATACGTTAAACGATAATGTCGTATCTAGATCATTATTACGAACGCAAGTACAAGGAAACGTACATTGTGTTGAGGACAAGCTGCATGTCGTCCTCGATATGATATGTCGGTATTGATTTCGACGTAACACGTCATCTTCGAGAAGGGAATCTTTCGAAATACAATGCCGGATAACCGTTTTAAACAAATAACGACGGGCCAATCGGTGAACAATGCAAGAATGCATCTGATGGACGACAGAAAACGATATAGATTATAACCAAAACCAACAATTCGAAAAAAAATAATGAGCGTGAAAATTCAACGGACGGACAACGCACACAACCAAATGAGACAAAACGTATAACAACCGAACTCGTTTTGGTGAAAAAAAAATATAATAAAAAATTTAATCGCAAACCATAATTAATTCTTCTTGACGCTTGTCAATGACATATAACGATTCGTCGGAGCATTAAAACGTTTTATTCTATCGTAATTTTCTTAAAAACCTCACGTCGTGTTTAAAACGCATTTTCGAAAATTCGACGAATTTTACTGTTTAAACATTATACTATTATATAATTAAATCTTCAAATAAGCATTGTGTTTTGTTTTCGAAACAGAGTATAATATTTTACACGAGCTTATATAATACCGGTGCAAGCACACAGTTACAGAACAGCTGTGGATGTTAAAAATATTTATATTAAATTGAAACGAAAATGGATTTGGCCGATAAAAATTTTAAATTGTATCGTCAATGAAATCTATCTCGCTTCACGTATCATCCCCGGTGGATTATAATATTCGTTTTCTATTGAACGAATATTGGAAATTATTTTCGATCAAAATGGTCGAACTCGATAGACGTCTGTACATCAAATTGAGCAAAAAATTGAACGCGGGTTTGTTCGGAATTAAATTCTTTTTTACATTCGATTATAAAACGTCACGATTACTTTTATTTATTATGTTATATTATGTTATATTATATTATTTATTAATTTATTCATAGACGCTATTACAATTTTAAATCGAAATTACTACGGATGGTCTGTAGACGTTTAGCATAGTCATTATTTTTTCTATCACTTTAGATTTTTAAATAAATGAAAAAAGCATGTCGCCCGGAAGTACAGTCTCGTCTAATAATCCAATTTAATTATTATATAATTAAAATAGGTGGGAAACACATCATAAAGACCATGAGAAAAAAAATTGATTATGACATCTGGATAATTTGCCATCTAGAAACCTATTGCCATATAAATAATTTAAGGAAATACAATTTTTCGAAATTTGATCACGCTTTTAGCAGACTTTAAGTATAAAATGTTTTTAAATTATATTTTTATATTTATTAAAAAAATACTCTAACGCCTATAGAAAACAGGATGCAGAAAAAGAATATTTCACAACGATAGAAACATAAAAATTTATGATATACAAAGAAACGATTTTTTTTCAAAACATTAATGTTTACTTACATAAATTATCCTATTTTCATTGTAAATCAAAATCTACTACATAAAATAGAGTTTATATCACAGTTTTATATGTATCTATTATTTTTTAATGTTTCAATAATAAGACACACGAATTTCGTATTAAAAATCTATCGTAAAAGGCGTTTACGTTAACATTTCAAATTGTAAATAGAATATCTAATGACGATACACTAACGGTATCACTTAGTCGTCGTAGATTTTTATAATAAAATATCAGCGTATGAACATAATTTGAAAATTTGGTCATTTTTACGAAAGTACTCCAAAATTAAATATATCGTAACGTTCGCCATATGGATCTTTATTCTTAAATCCTCCTCTTATCACAAGTGTCAAATTTCGTCCTCGTTTCATTCTGAAAAGCCCAACACCGAAATCCAATTTATTTCAGGAATTTTAACGATAAAATAATACCTGAAACAGTACGAAATACCGTTGCGGTTTATAGATTATTGATCAATTATTGTACTTCGACTTCGACAATACCGTATCCGTGCAACATAAATCTATTGTTAATGTTAAGTTTGATATAACTTTTAAAAATGTTTATACTATACCAACTTCGGTTAACGGACAAAATCAAAAATACGATGGAACGAAAGTATGTTTTTTATTTAAATACTAGACATTTTTATAACGATATTTATTCTAGATTATTACTCAAATAATGAAATTCACGTTTTTGGTTTATGCCCCTCTTAGTTATGGCGAGGATTATTACTATCGTTTATTCGTTAATTTAATAGCAAATTAGATTTTAATTATACATGTTACACCGAGAAAATATGTAATTATAATACTACATAAATATAGGGATTTTACTCGCTATTTGATTATCAATTTATCTACGCAAATCAATATTGCACCATCTACCGCCATCCGTCCGTTCTATTGATGACATACAATACTTGTTATTATGATAATTCTAAAATCGACTATCTTCGAGTTCGTCGAAGCTACAGCACGAGTTCTCACAAAATGACTACAGACATAATAACGTAAGATAGTCATTTAAATTTGTAAGACGGAAAATAAATTAAAGCGATATAGATGTGGCGTACGAAAAATTCGGAAATACTTTTGATAGACAAGTGTGTATATTCTGCGCCTATAGATGCCATTGATGTACTAATGAAAGGTTATTTGGAAATCACATCGCTGCGGACCGGTATAATAAACCGCCGTGAAATCGTTTTTTTTCTCAAAAACTTAGTGGTTTCATAAAACGGAAACTGTTCTCTTACCTTTTTGTGAAACACAAAATAATTAATTCATCAAACGATCGCGAGAATTCGATACCGTGAATAATTTGTTAGCCGTTCGGCTATTTATTTTACGAAGTAAATAAAACGCGCCTTTTTTGATATTTATTTGTTTGTTTAAATTCATATTTCAAAGCTTCGTATAATATAATAAACAATTTTAAACCCGGTAATCTTAATACCGAGCGTAAAATAAGGCAGGTAGCAACGCAAATGGTGTGGCTACCGATTTAAGTGGGACATTTGACAGAGATTTCGAAATGTCATTATTATTTTGAATTTTAAAGCAATAATAATTTGTAGGATTCGAAAAACGAATCCGAGAGACGCCAGTAGATTATTACACAACTAACGAATGCGACAAATATAGCGTATACGTATTATAGTTTGTGTAACATTTTGAGTTCTTAAACAATGCGAAAATTGTCCATGTTAAATTTCGTCAACGATCTTGCCGGATTTGTTTTTATGCAATTTTCGATTAGTTACCAATATCGCGTAAGAAAACTGTTGGGAAAATTAAAAAACGTGTGGAACGAACGTCGTGCGAACTAGACACAACTTATTATCGGAACGTAACACGTGTCAGAATCATCCGAGCATTCGCGTTCTACGCAAAAAAGTGTTCAAGAAAAAAACCCATCATTTTAAAACGCATTTTTCGCTTCACTCAGAACCTAATACTAATGAAGCTTCTAAAATTAGACAAACGCAAATACGCTTATAAATAAAAATGTAATTTGATTATACGTCGCAATCGCTTACCGGTTTACAACGTAAAAAAAGAGTAAAAAGGAATAATCGCTGCGAATAAATATATTACGGTTGGACAATGCCGACATTAACCGACGTCAATATTTACCGCCGTGGATATTATTAACGTATCGTTTAACGTTACCCCCGACGCGTTCAACGTATAATGAGGTACTACACACTCAGACCGCCCGAATAATACCGCTTATTAGTTATTACGTCGTTTACTTACTATACGTAATTTCGTATATTTGGACCGTTTCAAAACGAAACGAAACGCGTAAAACGTTGAAGTAAAATATATATCGTATACGTAATTTGACACGACTTGCAGGAGTATTACAAAAAACTGATCCTTATTGAGCCGAGATAAAGGCCGAATAAACGGTCCGTTTTGAACGTAGTTTGCGGTTGGCGCAAGAATGGAAAAAGAAAACGAGAAACGTCAGGTGATCTTTTAAAATTAACTTTAGACCGTGAAAGTCGATCTTCGCTGATAGCGGCAACGATAGACGACGGAAACTTACATGCTCGGGTCCAACGCTGAAGCGCCGAGAACCAGATTGGGTAATACTACGACAAAACTTAAACATAGAGTATATACGTGTGTACAACGGTAAATGAATGAGTAACGAAACTGACGTTATCACTCCTGGACTGTCAACGCTACGTCAGACGGGAGTTTTTTTATTATTGTCGAATTAATGAGATACAATCACGAAAACTGCGTACCGACTTGTTTGAACACCTCGATATCGTGCGCGGACGTATTTTTCCATTCGATACAAAACCTAACCTACCCACGACACCAATAAACAATGCGAATGGTCAGTATTCAGTTTTTATCCCCGTACTTAAACAGCGATAAAGACGTAAAAACGATACGTCGTAGTAAATGAATTTCTATTACGCTCGAGTGCGCCTCTAGAACAATTTGAAAATCGAATACGAAAAAATTTACAAGTCTCCGGTTCCGGTCCACCACTCGTCGGCACAAGCGCGTCAATTGAACAACTACGAAAATTATTAACATTTATTTTAAACGGACGGACGAAACTGATTCGCCCCCCCCCCGTCATTTCGTATTCCGTACTTGGACCAGCAATTCGAAAACTCCGTCGAATCCAATCGAAATAACAGGTGTTCTACTAGTGTATAGTGTACACAGTACTCCGTTTATCCGTCCTTCTATTATTAATTTATTCTATTATAGCAATCTATAAACGATGGACTCGCTCGTGGGTTCTGCTATATGTAGATGATCGTACACTTACACAAAAGTAGGCACACTCGAACCGCCCTCGGGACTGCTCTACAGTCTGAACATTTAGCGTATGAATTATGTATCGCCGATTATAAATATAAAGTATCTCGCGTACGGGGGAGAAGGGACTACACTTATTTCCACGCCGAGATGTGCGAAAATGTAACGAGCGGAAAGTTAAGATGAAAACTTTGATTTGACAACAACAGTGTTTCAACCGGAAACAATTACGTTCGATGGTTGATTTTGCTACAACGCGACAAAATAACGAGCAATATGATTAATAATAATAATCGTTCTCGTCGGGAGTTTAAGCTTAACAGAGTGAACAACAACCGCGGCGTGTCGTCTAAATTATTAAAACGCGTTTTTCCGATTGAAATTTACATTTTCTGTCCGTTTCGTACAACATTCAAAATACTATATATATTTCGTGTTATATTTGTATTCAAATTTTAAATCTAAACAAAAAACGCGCGATAAGCTCTACTCAAATAACGTTAAAAGTATACTATAATTAAAACTGAAAAGTTTCTTATTTCAATAGCGATAAAACAATCGTTATTTCACGTTAATACCCACGCATTAACAATACTATAAGAATCATATTGGAAACAATAATATAACAGAACATCTTATAATTTTATTATTACGTTCAATTCAAATTACTCCGAGTAAATGAATGTTTAAATTCTTTCAAAAAAAAAGCGTCTGTACCTGTTAACAAAAATTAAGTGAAACAATGGGCTGTTTCAAATTGTCTGTTATATCGTCATTATTAAAAAATTATCTGTTTTAAGTTATTCGCATTTTAAATGGATCAGTTTGATAAATTAGTTTCGTTACGCTACTACTGTTTTACTGCCAAAAAATTTAAAATAGCTACTTTAAATAATTTATTCGTGTACAAATGATATAAAAGAAAACAGGAAGTGATATTTCATGAAACCGTCGTACTTAAATGAAATAATATCGCTCTCGTTAAAGAATAAAAATTCAGTATTCCGATTAATATAAAAACAAAGAATAAGTAGTACATTTTTTTTAATAATAAAAAAAATTGTCGTAATTAAATTATGTTTCCTCGATATTTTCGGGTAAAACTGATATTAAAAATATCAGGAATGTACACCATTTTCATGCAACAAATAATAAAGATACAATTTTTAAAACCCTTACGCGTTTTAAAATTAATTTTATGATGTTTGCATTTTTGTTTACTTCGAATAATTGAATATTTAATATAAACTAAAAACATATCACGCTATTATAAATCTGTTCAAAAAACCGGAGAAATTGTGTTTCTAAATTATTTACAAACACCCGAGTTAAGCCCACTCGTATACCGTATTGACGAATAATGATAATATTTTTTTAATCTTCTGGCGACGATACTTTTTTCAATTTTAACACGATCAAAATTTCAATATAAGAATTTATCGCGCCGTATTTATCGTTAGTCGAATTTCGTGATAAACACGAACAATATTGCTGCAACGCGTTCGGAGAACATGGACTCGCGATTACTTCCGTCATAAATATTCGACCATTTATTTTGAATTCCTCGTAAGACACGTCATCGTATAATGCGTGGCTAGCCTCTAATCGTATTCTAAATGTGAATATAGTATTTCGAAAATTGTTTATATTTTTTAACGAACGCGCGCTTAGAACTTAAAATAACCCTGACACACTGGGACGGAAAGCTCACGGCCGTTTTCCGCGAACGTCCCCATTTATCATTGTATTTTCGAATTAGAAACAACAACATAACGTTGTATATCCTTGTGTTCACTCGTACTACGTACATTTCACGGCGAATATTGTTATTAGCGGCCTTCGGTAACGAATAAGAACGCCGTTTGATTTACCGTATTCGATCGTCGTTATTTCGCGCGACACATCGCCGCGCTTCGTTGCCAACTCTTAAACCGTACTATTATGATTTTCGCGCAACGACGATGGCGCTCGCAATAACGAGAGGTTAACGTCATCTTGTTTTATAATAAATAAGATGACACGATGACGACGATAACGGGTACATTTCGCGCCACTAGTTCGCTGTTTGATCATTCACGTTTTGCCGAAACGTTCATAAACACGCGTTGCGCCAATTTGGCGATTATTATCACATTACTCTACATTAGTATACGTTTATCGAGTTCTTTCTCTCCCCGTTTCGCCGGAAACGGACGTAAGTACGCAAAACGTTCGGAACGATTACGATTTAATATTCGCATTAATCGCTTGCAACACGGTTTCGAAGAGTGGAATGCGGGCAACTTTGCAGCGTAGACGCAATTACAACAGGGTGATTTCATAAATATTGTCGGACAACCGGGTTTCTTGGTACGATCGACAGAATAAATGTAAGTTTTAGTGAAAAAAAAAACGCCCGATATCCAATTTCCTACTCGATGTATATTAGTGTCGTAAAGAAAATTGCGAACAAATATCACCACTGCAAGCGACGATATTTAACCGAAATAACTTTATTTACGACTCGTTGTTCCAATAATTCTTAGATAGTTGAGTATAAACGAGTTGAACGCACGATCGAGATATAGTTTTCGTAAAATTAACTTATAAGACAACATATATATATAGATTGTGTCAATAACTTGTATATTACAAGCTATTTTTTTTCAACGCGATAAATCCGAGTTTACATTATACGATACTGTACGAATTAGTTTAAATATGAGCAATACAAATTTTCACGACGCTAGTTTCGCGTTTTATGTAACCGCTTATTTTAAAAGCGTAATAAATCATAAATATATTACGCTACAATTTATATTTAATTTAGGTAAATTGCACTTTTAAGGTACATGCCTTTCAATATTTGTGTTACAGATTACATTTGATATTTATTTTTATTGTCAATCAAAAACTTTTAACGTTCGATTAATATTTTCTTAAGTGTCATATTTAACTTTTGATGTTAACAAAATAAACATAAGTAACTTTTGACGTAACATGACTTATATATACTCACTTTAACAGAACTTTCGGCCTAAAACAATAAATTAGCTTACACCCGGCCTTAATTGTATTTGGTGTTAAAACAGATTTTGAAAAAATTCCCATTTCTTAATTCGTCGATTACGACACTTCACGAAAAAGAAATGTAAATTTTTCTCTCTTCTACATACTACTATTTAAGTGTTTAACTACATTGTAATTAACGAAAATTAAATAAATCGAAAAATAAAGTGTTTTTAATACTCTTTATTGTTTTGTAGTACCTAATATAAGAAACTTTTTATTTATAATGTCTAATACAAAGCTTCCATTAAGTTTTGAAAAAAGCTCTACCGTTAAGTATTTATTTATAATTCTTAAAAAATCTTAAAATATTAAATCTCGATTTTGAGTAAAATCATTAGCTATATTCGTGATATAATAACAATTCGTTTTCAATTAATTTATGAGCAAACTGAATTTATTTATAATTTAAATAACTATTATAAGTTTATAATTTGATGCTTATTTAAATTAACAAAAATTCATTTCATTTGGCTATAGTTGCATAAGAACATTTAAAAATACTTTTCAATCTAATAACGAGAAAATATTTATGAAACCAAAATTGTTACATACACATATATGAATGTATATATATATATTATAAACATGAAATAGTAGTAATACAAAATAAAACACCAACGTAAAAAAAAATATCGAATTTATTTAGTAAAATATACGATAAAATCCGCTAATACATGTATTAGACAGGTAAAAGATTTATCAATGAAGATGACAAAAATCATAAGATTTCAAAATCAAATAAAAAAGTGTAAGTCTAAAGAAGTTTTTAGTAACAGCTAAGCAATCAACACTATATATATTTAATTAATCGTTAAATAATAATAATATTATAAATTAAATATAAATATTTTAAGAAAAATACTATGCAATGTTTATATTTGCTGTCAATTAATCCCGAATCGAACGTTACTTTAATCTAAACCTACTTTCAAATAATTTTTTTTTAAAAATTTTAAAGGATTTTTATAAAGATACTTACGTAAAATGAATTTTATCGATAAATTATTTTGATGAAGTACCAAAATTTACTCTACATCCAAAAGTCGTTAATATTTTTAATTAAAATACTGTTCAAGAAATTGGTAGTTATTATTAAAATCTATATATGAACGCACAATAAATTAAGCGAAGAAATTTTATTTGAAAATTTATTTATTTATTTGTTGCGCTACTTTCAAAATATGGAATAAAATACTTTTGGACGAAAGAAGGAAATGGGAAATAATACTTTAATCTTGTAAAATTCACAAGTAATTGCAGCTGTGTGCCCATGCGCAATATACGATATATCGTCATCGTGTATTTAAGTCATCATCCTCACTTCGGTATTATTCGATGCGACAAAAATGATAAATGGAAGCGAGTACGTTCAACCATCTGCGCGTCGGTACTTTATTCTGAAATATGTTCGTTGTTATTAAAACCGGCGTTCTCAATAAAGGTTTTCGACGACAAATACAGGAATGAAAAAGATGATATAATTATGTGATTATTTACGATTACTATTAATAAACGTATGTAGACCAACGACGTACGAATAATTGAGAACGATTAACGGTCAATTATATGTTACAAATTACGAAACTTGCCGGGAATTGCAATTGCTTGAAGGTGACAATCATTGGGATATAACACTTGCCGATGTAGCGCTTCGTCAGTTATTCGCCAAATCGTTAATGACGTGTTTTTCAACAAACCCAACTCAATTATGAGAAAAATAAAAACATTCATTGAGTGAAGATCGCCGCACAGAATTCGACGACCGAATGAAAACGTAAATCTGCAGTTCACGTCAGAAATATATACCCGAAGCGTCGGCTATGATGGAAGATACGTGCATAATCATTTCGAACGGACTACTTATAAAATTGGAAATACCTTCAACTAAACGAACGGTAATCGATTTAGTTAATAATGATATACCGCGAGAGTAAGAATTTAATAATAACGATTCGACTTTATTGGATAGGACAGACGGACAATCGTTATCAAACGAATAAAGACCAATTTATGTCTGCGATTGCGGCAAAAAATAGCGGTTTTCTCTTTTTAAACGTACCAGGTGGAACTAACAAGACGTTTTTAATTTCACTCACACTTACCAAAGTTAGATCTGAAGGTAATATCGCGTTAACAATTGCTTCATCCGGAATAGCTGCAACTTTATTGGATAGTAAATGAAGAGCTCATTCGGCTCTGAAGCTACCGTTAAATATAAAGACCAACAAAAATGCCGCGTGTAATATTAAAAAATACTCAAAAATGGTTAAAGTCCTGCAAAAATATCATATCATTATCTAAGATGAATGACCCATAAACATCCACAGGAAGCGTTAAATCGAACTCTAAAATATTTAAATCACAACGAGAGTTGTGTTTGGTGGTTCTCTGATTTTATTGTTAGGTGATTTCAGACAAACATTTCCTATTATTACACGTTAAATGTATTCGAATAAGATCAACGCCTGTATAAAATCTTCTGTTTTGTGGCCGGAAATACGTATCCACGAAATACGTAAATCCATACGTAACAACTCACAAAAACCACGCGTGTAACGTAACAAAATGATTTATTCGCCGTAATATTTTCCCAACGATTGCTAGATATTGGTAATGGAAAAATGAAACATCAAGAAAATGTAAAATTAATTAAATTGCCTGAACGTTTTTCTGTAGACTCGAAAAACGCGTTAATAGAAAGTGGATTTCCAAATATACGCGACAATTGTAGTTGAAATTATAGTTATAAAACTTGTTCACCTATTATTTTGCTTCGAAACATAAACGCATCGAGGCTTTGCCAAAGGGACGAGATTAATAATTTAAAAAATTACGGGGCGATAATATTAAACGGGTAGTTCGAAAGAGACAATGTGTTATTGCTACGCATTCCGACGATATCCACCGACGAACCAATTCAGTTCAAACGTTTAAAATTTCTAATGCGTTTGGCGTTTACGATGTCTATAAATATGTCGCAACGACAGACCATTATCATATGCGGGAATTATATCTTGAACATCCAAGTTTGTCACACAAATATTATATGTCGCGTGCTCGCATTTTGAAAAACGACAAAACCTTTTTATTTCTGTACCTTATAGACTAATATTGTTAATAATTTAACGTTGAAATGAATAAAAATAAAAACAGTTCGTCGATACGTCTTTTTATTAACGCCTGATGTTACTTAAAATTTCGTTTAAAAATGAAATGTCTACAATATCAAACAAATATATATATTGTAAACTTAATTTGTAAATATTAACGCGCATCTACAGGCAGGACAACGTCCGCCGTGTTAGCTAATATAGTTTTTTCGCCGAGACGGCACTAGCGGCACACAAACTGTGTTTCGAGGAAATATCAAGTTACGCGCTACGAGCAAATTGTTTATCTTCTCTGGGAAATCGTTAAACTCCAATATCGTTAACGTTGTTCAAAAATTAACGTTTATACTGTCGGTAATTGAATCACGCCAACGAAGTAATTTTCGTAATTGTTGTATTTTATTTTCGACGTAATTGATAATATATATATATATATATATATGTATGTCTTCGTAAATACAAAACAAATTAGTTTCTATAGCGTTGTTTTAAACTTGGATTTATACGAATATTTTAAACGATTTTTTAAATCGGACCAATTTAAATAATCGTAATTTTGTCTGAAATTTAAGTTTGAACGGTAAACTTATTGAACGACCCTCGTATAGGTCAAAATATGTCATTATTTCTCTACGAAACCGCCGTTCAGATCTACACGTTTTTGAAGCCTGGTGACTAGCTTTTGTATACAAACGATTTGCGAATGACGAGAAGTTCCAGGAGGCTGTCAAAAAACGGTTTCGAAAAATGAAACGGAAGATATACAACGGAGGTATACAAAAGCTAGTCTCCAGGCTTCAAAAGTGTATTAACCTCAAAGCGATTTATGTAAAGAAATAATAACGTGTTTTGATACTTATCTCGTAAATTTCTCATGAATATATGCGTTTTTCTATTTTTAACAAGTTTTCTAACCTGACATTCTCAACGTCCCTTGTACATAAATAATTTTTTACCGATATAAATATGCAATATAAGAGTATTTTCCAATGATTTTTTATTATAGTTTAAGGTTCTAAACTTTTTAAAAACACTTACATCGTTCAATAATTTTAAGTTTAAATTTAATAAATTTTATTAAAAAATTTAACTAAACCAATTCACAATGATCTTTGATAAATATTGTCATTTTTATTTTTTATACGATGGTAATGCCGATAATTTATATATATTAATAATCGGTTTAAATAGAAATTTTCAAATTTTTAGTAACCGTCACGACAATTTAGTGACATTAAATTTTACAATTATTAAGTTTTTTATTTACAAACTAAATTGAACTATTTTTTAATAAAGTTTGATTAAGCCCATGTTGAAACGTTTGTCTTAATATTTATTCAATATCCGGACCTTTGATTTTTATTTGAAATAAATTTAAAATCAATAGCTATAATCGATGATTAGAAGGCTAACATTTTTTTGAATCTCCGAAAATATTCGTTTTTAATAATCACGTCGAAATAACCAAAATCAATTTCATTATAAATTGATAAGAACTATCATCGTTCGTTCATAATTTTTAACAAACAAAAAACAGTTATAAAACGACTAGAAAAATCCGAAAAAAATCTATTCGTCGTAATACGGGAAACATTGTCGTCCAGTAAAAACTAAAAGCATACATTAACGTACGGCTATCCAAATATCCACTTCGTTCCGTATTATATAAGCCATTTGGAATCTTAGAGACGGAATAAGCCAAATATCATATATCGTTACAAAGTACTTTAAACAATCGTATACTCGTATTGAGAATTTTTATAACCTAAAATGTATACATATAAATTATATAATATCATAAGGAAATAATACACCACGCATATGGTAATGAAATTTTAAACCTTGATTATTATACATAAAACGTATAATTTAATATAGTTAAATACGATTAATACGAATAATTGTGTAGAAAACCTATATTTTCGTTGGAACATAGTGAAAAAATATAATAGTATACAAATAGACGAGCGCTTTATTTAGTTTGATGACAACTATTTTTTTTGTACACCAAAAATTATAAGTACATAGCGAAACGTATATTTTATATTTTAATTAAATTAAAAACAAAAATAGCTAAATTATATTATAATTGGATCTAATTGCTAGTTTCTTATAACATTGTCGTTGTTTTTTCAGTCTCCCAGGGGCGGAAATAAATCATACATATAATTAAAAATTACACCGGAATTAATTTTATTCGTCGCGCGTATAATTACGTCGAAATTTGAAACTAAAACTATAATTTTTTGTTTTTTACGAAACTATTAGTTTACAAAGATGTCACGGTTATATTACGTCACGAGTATCGAGATTACTTTTACACCAACCGCACTTAAGTTCTGCAAATTTTACGACGTCGCATTTTTATTCGGTATTTGCTCGCAATACGTATATATGCTTGGTTCGTTTAATATTTTACGAATATGGTCTATTATTTGACAACGATCAAAAAAGACTAAATGGGAACTATAATTTGATTTTTTTCGAAAATAGAGCGAAAATATACCACTAAATATTAAAAATAACATTCGAAATGAGACGGTGATTGTTACCGTCGTAACCCAAAAACTCGGAGAATCTTATCCGAAGCTTCAACTATCGTACTCGTACGTTATAGCTATAATTTTTGGAATTAAAACGATATCTGGTTACAATCTCTAATATGACCTAGTAACGACAAATATTTTCGACTATAAAAATTGTTTAAAGACGAATCACGAATACTATAGATTTTACTGGGGAAAATATTTAAAAGTTAGTAATTAAGGTACGTCGTATTAAAACGTGTATAATGCAAATTGGTTTTTAGATAATTACTTTCAGTAGAAATTATTTACCATAGACGAACAGTAATTATTTAAATATTACTATATCGTACAATATATATATTGTGTTCGTCGTAAAAGCGAGATATTGAAAATATAAACATATTACCCTATGGCAGTAACTTAAGAGGTGAATTAAATTAATTACGAATCGAAAACTATTAGAGGTTTAGTTCTTAAAAAAAAAAATAATGAAGCATGTATATCGGAGTACATTTAATAACAACTATAGTATCGCTACTGTTAACACTGCTACATTTAGATCAAATAACTACCGAATAGACGTTTCGATAACTTTTTAAAAATCAATTTAACGTAAAATTAAGGAATACTTATACCCCTTTTCATATTTCGAATAAGATAATAACTTCAGTTTTCTTGATGTGAGAGGCAAAACAATGATTTGACTTCCTATATACTATTCTTTTATGGGACAAAAGCCAAACGCTACCTACATATGTATATTACTCTACTAAAATAAAAAATAATACGCGTCATAATACACTATACTAACAACTTTAAGGTTAAATATTTTTCTAAAACAATAAATTAATAATACAATGTGTATTATATATATGCCTCGCTATGAATTGCCGTTATTCCATCGTTGAAATAAAATAATTGCGTACTATTGTTCATAGGTCAATGTTAGTTATATCATAAGAAATCAATAGATTGAACATATGTCAATTTTTTCAATTCGATAATAATAATATAATAGCGATCTTTATGCAATTTACTCACGACAGATGCGAAGAATAAATCGTTAATAAATTCGCGTGGTTTATAAATAAACGTTATAATATAATTATTTGTATGTAAAAAATATCTCGCTTTTCCTAACTTCGTTATAAAAAAAAAATTCAGTCACACGCGATTTACATGGACGGCCGTTTTTCGCCATTATATTTATTTCCCCGAAATAATTAACTAACTAGGCGTTAATTAATTAGCTTAGTTAATTTTGTTAGAAAATTGCATACATGTTAACCGTATAATATATTTAATACGCCGTACCTATTGTAATTTTATTTAAAAAAAGCCCCGCGTGTACGCAATATAATGCGAAAAATAGAAAACAAAAACTACTTGTCAATACCTTTATACGCAAAGGTACCCCAAATGAATTGGATATTCGAAACTCGTGAATTATTGGAGTGTACATTGAGTACGGGAAACGAATTTCTTTGATTATTCGTAATTTTTTACGAACAACGAAGACGCGTCGTAATAAATACGTACAACATACGTTAATGTATATATAATTAGAATCGTCACGGTGACGAAATTTTAATAGCCTTTATAAATATAATAAAACTAAACGAGACTGGTTGATCCGAAAAAAATCGAACGACTAAATGTGTCCTGTATATACCGACCATCCGACAATAGTGCTCCCCACAAACTTCGCTTCGTTTAGTATTCCTCTTTCGAATCGTTTAATTTATAGCAAACTACATGCTTTATCACGAAAATTACAAAAACGTCAATGTACAAATTACATTAAGTACTTATTCATACGTTGAATATTAATCTGCGCGCGTTTTTTTATTTAATTAATAACGCGATTCGTTTGTTAATAAAATTGAAGGAAAATCACGTAAATTATTAATAAAAACGTTACCGTAAACTTTATGTTTACGTGTCAACGTAAATGTTCGATACATAAACTACCCTCGAAATTATTTAAATTTCACATTTTATCGATACGTCCTTATAGGCGGGGTATTAAAAGCGGTGCAAGAACAATATTATTTTCTTAAGCCTGTAAATATGAAAAATATTAAATATTACCGTTATATTTACCGCAGATAGGACAAAATTTGAAATAATCATATGAGTTTGATTAAATTTATTATTATCTAGTCCACCACTCGGAAAATAGATCCCAGTGACGACTTTGGAATAAAAAAAGTAGTGACGGTCGAACGTTTAAAAAATAATTATCGACAAACGTGGATTTTTTTGTATACCGTCAAAACTAGAAACTTCACAGTGATTTATACAAATAGCTCGCAATTGTCTCGCGAAGCCTCAATGTTTTCAATCTTGATCCGTTACCTAACTACAGAATATTCACGATCGTGGTTAAGTTTTGTTTAAAGCAAATCGAATTATTAAAACCAAAAAATACAAGGGACACGAATCGTCGTCATTTTCGAAAGATATTTTACCCATGCTTGTTACACGATATTAAAGCGTGTTTGACACATCGTTAGTACGTGGCATTTTTAGTCGAATCTAAGCGTTAACGATGGAAACATTTTAAGTAAATTACTTCGCGCTATTTTTCAAAAATTTACTTTTAACTTGAAAATATATAGCTTTTTTGTTTACGTAACGTGTTAAATTCAAGTTAATTATTTTTACAAAAATATCTAAACTAAGTTAGCGACGAATACATATATGTATAACGTCAAATACTACAGTAATGTTTATATAATGCTTAATAAACGTAATCGTATTGAAAACTATATATTTAATACGACGTTATGAGTTCTTATCTCATTTTTCAATTTCGTTTTCGTTTTTGTTAATTGGAAAACGTATAAGTTGTCAACTAATTTAAAATACTTTTCCGCCAGTTAATTTTTGACGTCCAACAGAAAAATATAAATAGCTCTTACCTCCCCTGATAATTTTATTTATAATAACAACTAAACCTGTTTAAAAAAATAATATACTTGTCCACCTTTGGTTTTAGTTGCTAACCATATATACAGGTTCGCGAGAGCATTTACACGCTTATGATATTTGTTTGTCATTTCGGACGCTACATATTCGATTTAAAATTGACATGTCACGATTACGCTATAAAATGATTATAAAAACTATTCGATTCGAAATGTAAATACACTCGAGAAATCGCCCGATGCAATCTTGGACGTAATGCTCGTCTTCCTTTTACGCTTCTATTTTATCACGTTTAGTGAGTATTCGTTCCGGAATATTTTCTCGTGTATAATAATATTTTTTTGTTTCAAAAATACGAACACCAGCTACGTATTTACCAACATATACTACGAGTACGGTCGTCCTAAAATTTGTTCGTAATAAAATCTTATTGAGTTTTTCTTTAGTACACTTACGTCCGCGTTGTATGGTATACGGACCACGATATCTATAACCGAATCGTACGTGATGGGACGTTTCTTACATTTTTATTTTTGCGATTTGCGTTACGAATACAACGTTTTATCATAAGAACCTATAGACGTTTATAATTACAATCGGAAACCAATATAATATAGGTAGTACTAAAATCAAATCGCACGGACGTTACAATTTACAATCGAAACATTGCCCTAGATGGCTGTATAAAATTTAATTGCGCATATTACGACAGTACCAATTACGATTTACAACCGTTCACTAAACGATAAACCCCAACAGAAGACGATTCTACTGCGGAACAAATCACTTCCCGATAGCAACAACGCCAGACATGGGAGTAAAACTAAGCGTTTTATGCCGTCGTCGAAAAGTATAAAGTACAAACGCCATACGGAGAGAATAGAATTCCATAATCGTCTCGCATTTATCTTATGATTAGATATTTAGGTTGTTACGTTTTTTATGGCCTTCGCGAACCACGACAGAGTAAAAAATCTGAGCGAATTGTCGATCACAGAATTCGTTAAAAGAAAATAATTTTGTATTATTAAAGCGTGTTTTGGAAACGAAAACATTTAACCGGTGTTCATAATTATCGTATTTTTAAACTTTTAAACAAACTAAAAGCCCGTTCCAAACTAAAAATTAGTAACAATATAAGAATAAAAACTCTGACCACTACCTCGCGGTGTTACTTAAATGAAGTCATAGGTATTCAATAAAAAGATATCGCGCTTTGTATTATTTATACTTCTGAGTACAATATGACCAACGCTCGAAGACGCACCCAGGATTTTTTTTTTTTTTTGGCGAGAGTAAGGGTACGCTTTTAAACATTTTTATTCGAAAAAAAAAAATTCAAATAGAAAGTGGTCGAACATTTTGTAATGATATTCACAGATACCATAATTGTGGGAAATAATAACATATATATATTTCGATATAATTTGATTTAATAATGTATTGAAAAATGACATTTTAATAAATGTTAGAACGACACATGAACTCCTCGGAATACCGACCATGCTTTAATAAAATAACAGCAATCATCTCATATAGCGCAAAAAAAGGGGCCGAGTCGCAATCCCACGATAACCACAGAATTAACACATTTTATTTATAAAAAAAAAGTTTACAATAATTACACAGCTATATAAAAAAATATATTATGCTAACGGGCACGAATCAAATGAGCACGTATTCCTTATTAAGCAAATAGGAAAATATCAAAAAAACCAATAAAACAATGAACATACATAA
Source organism: Geopemphigus sp. TES_GeoC_2020 (assembly GCA_025469175.1). Taxonomy (NCBI): domain Eukaryota; kingdom Metazoa; phylum Arthropoda; class Insecta; order Hemiptera; family Aphididae; genus Geopemphigus; species Geopemphigus sp. TES_GeoC_2020. Next base: position 38,341 of record JAIPRN010001685.1, read on the forward strand.
ATGCAAAATGATTTGCAAAATTTGATGAAATTAAGTATGAGCCAGCTACCACGTCGCAACAATATGGCCGGGCGATTCGACTATAAAACACAAAAATTACATCCTAGAGCCAGCCAGTCAATCATTCAGTGGATCGCCGGATGACGTTTGTCGCCCCACAGTGGACAGACAACTTTCGTCTTCAACAGAGTGTGCGTGCACTCCCGCCACAAGTGACCAAGTTACAGAAGAAGGTATTCTGGTGTTGTTCTCTGCACCAGAATTTCTGCGTCTCGACTCGTTCTTATTGGCGGTAAAGTTGCATAAGCAAACTCATCGTCTCAACCTTTTCTCAGTTAACGTTATAAGTATTTCCTATTAAATTCATTCAAATCGACAAGACCGAACAGGTAAGTGATTTGATAATTAATAATAACATTCCTAAATAATTCTGAAATTCACAATCCCGAAAACAAATTACGCAACAGCTCGTTAAAAGTTAAACACATCCCCACTCATACCTAATACCTACGTATAGGTATTCCCAGTTGTTTTCTTTTTCTTTTTGAGTTATAACAATTTGTGTGTATTTCTTATAATATAAGCCGCGACAAATAATATAAATTAAGAAACAAATTCCACACAAATAAAAGTTAGGTTGGCTTAAAATAATTTTTTATTCAAAATATTTCTTAATTATGTTTATATTCTGTGAAAAATTATTTTTCTGGCGTATAAGTGGAACATACTATGTCGAAAATATTTTTAAACGCTAAATATAGTTTCAAACACAGTCTTATTACACAAGTTTAAAGTATCGATTGCGTTTTATGGTAAAACAAAATTTTATTAACGTAAATTTCGCCGCGCTATTTCCGTTATTTCATTGTATACGATTTTTATAAAATTCTAAACATTTTAAATACGGCAATTTCTTTTTTCATTGAGAGTATTTTTTAGTCGGTAGGAGGCGTTTAAAACTTTTAATATCTTTGCGATTTAAAAATAAATTTATTAAAAATATAATTATATTTAGCCTCAGTACATGTACATAGAATAAATCATACGAGACAAATTTTGAGTCGAGCTAAACGAAAATAAAAACCGAATATCAAAACACCCTTTTTTGAAAATCGAATGTATACCTAAAATAATAGCAAAAAATATACTATTTGACCTTCGGAAATGTTACGCAAACTACTGACGGAACAATTTTTATGACTATAGTCGACCTAACCGTCGAAAATCAATATATATATATATATAATTATAAAACGCCGAATAACGAATCGTAAATGCGTATTACTGATTCGACGTGGTATTTCGAACAAGTTAATTTATCGCGTAAAATATGTCGCGAACACGGTGTATTAATAAGGTACAAGCGTCCTAAACCAATATTGCACGAGTATAAACATTCTATATTAACTATACACTGTGTTTTTGCGGTAATTCGATTTCGACCGTTCCAAACGTTAAAAAATAAATCTGACGCTACAACGTTCACCTCGACTCGATAAAATTACTGGCGAAATAATTTTAAAAATTAACGTTAGTAAGTACCTAACGGAACTAACGTATAATTGAATATTCTTAGCTTAACCCCGGCTCGAATTCCCGGCCGCATTATTATTGCATAATCGTTGCGCCGTCTTTTCAAGTGTACATATTCCGTTATAATTACGATACGTAAAAAATGTAGATGATCACAATGGACGTATCGGTATTAGTACAACGGTGATTGCGATAATAGCAAACATCGATGGTCAATTACCCGTCCTTATCTAATCGAAAAAACTATATATATATATATAAGCCATTCGAATCGTGTAAACATTGAAAGGGCGAAACAGAATGTTCGCCATTACGAGAACATTCGGAGTAAGCCGTACAAAACGGGCCGACAATTTATCAAGGGACACTTCGTTATTCGTCCGGTCACGAATCACTGTTACGTATTACACGATAGTGTTTTTACTCTGTTGCACGCTCGTCGGCACGAATCAACGGCCGGATTTCGCGTCCAACCGTCACGCGTATTCCTAATAGTCGGCACGCGGACACCGATTGGAGACGAACAACGAATTACGACCCAATTTGTCGCACGAGGTGCCCAAAACGCACGTACACGTTTAACCGTCGTTGTAACAAGCCGTCGGTCTAATACGTTCGGTCTAAATCGGACGCTACAAATGCTTCTCGCGGACACAAAGACAAACGGGCGGCTAACCAGATTCCGGTAATTTTCGCCCGTAACACGTACGGAAAAATACGGCATCGGGACGTTTAATGTTGCGCGGACTTGAGAACGTGACGATACCGGCTAACGACCACGATACGCTCGTTTCGTTCAATATCGGTAACGTGAACCAGGGAGAAACCCGAACATTGGATGGTACCAAATCGACATTATTGAAAACCGAATAAAACGGACGACGAACGAAACGTGTAAATAAAACGTACGCGTTCGAACGAACATCGACGTAACGACGTCCTGTTTTCGGGCCGGTTACCCAAGGAAAAACGATTCGACGCGGAACTCGGCGATATTTTTAAAATTCGATCGCGAACGTAGTTCGCGTAGGCGGCGGCGGTGTCGCGTCAACGTGCGTCCCCACCCCACAAGGGTGCCCGCCCACCGACCAATGAACAAAATCGTATTGGATGACGTACAACGGACTCGCGTCGTAAACAATCCGTTCGTCTTACGGTTTTTTTTTTTCGAAAAATTATCGTTAAACGCTTTTATTTTTTTCG
>JAIPRN010001686.1:0-41066 GCA_025469175.1 Geopemphigus sp. TES_GeoC_2020
AAATATATTGTATTTTGACATATATATATATATATATATATTATCGTTATTATTGTACCCGGGTAAAGTTACCCGTAAGTTTGAGAAGTCGGTGGCGATGGCGGTACTTTGCGATGTTTACGACGTCCGAAAACGCGTTATATGACAGTACGAAGTGACGGTGAGACCACGACGACCGGGTGAAAACCGATCGGCGTCACCTGTGCAAATAGACGACAGACACGAGTTGAAAATGAACCCATCGACAACGAAGCGTTCAAAACGTGACGACATTGATTTTATAATGTATAATAAATATATGATAAGGTAAAAATATAAAACTACGTATCACTCACAATTACTATGAATAACGTTCGATCCGCGTACAGTTGCAACATGTAAACTGCGCAGTGACGAAATTGAAATATAAAAGGTATATTATATACCTAATATATAAAAGATTTTAAGCTTTTTCCTAGTCAAAACTGTTTTTAGTTATTACAATATCAACAATATCTATTGCAGAAATACTATATTCACATTGTCTTATTAAAATATCGTCGTATCCATGCAGACATACACATAAATATATATATATGAGTGTATGTATGTGTATGTATGTGCATAGATATATGTGTATGAGTGCATGGGTGTAGCTGATCGACTCTGGAATGAAACATAAATAAAAATGGTACGACTGCATGATTCCAGCTACATTTAGACCTTTTCTTTCGTATTTAGGCACTTTTACACGAACAGACTGATTTATGTTCGGGTAACGAAGGTTTTTCCAAGATATATATGTATGTACAACGTCTAGTCGAAGTTGTTCACTATAAGTACACTATATTTTAACTTACAGAATGATTGAGAATTTTAAAGCGTTTTATTCGAAAGTACACTGGTTTCTTATATATAATAAATTATTATCGCCTTTATAATACTGATTTGTCATATTTAAGACAAACATCTAAACTTATATTCTATCAAAATATTGATTATTATGATTAGATGAAATACACGATACATAAAAGAATACGACGAAAAAACAGCGTTAATGAGTGTACCTACTGCATAAAGAAATACCGTTTAAAACGAGAAACATTTAATAATATGTAAATTTGCGTTCTTTCCTTAAATATAATATAACCTTCGAAATTATATCAAAAGCGATCAGAAATAATTATGTTTATTTATTTGGCTTTTAAATTTACGAATATTTTTAGCCACCGCCTTATAATATTAAACAAGTCTCTACCGCGCGTTTTTTTTGTTACTTTATACATTTCGTACAAAATTATTCATAAATACTTTTGATGTCCCTTACGTTTGCACAGCAACAAAAGTAAAACGTAAGATTAAGATTTTTCCGAGTCTGTAAACTAAGATAAATACATTCCAAAACTCATTATTATTCTAAGAAGCTTATGTAAATAAAAAACCGTCCAAGTTGTTCATTTCAATAATCTTATTACGGGGGGCTTTTTTAAACAATTTACGATCCGTTATATCTGCTTGAGATTTTAGTTAAAAATTATACGTAATTAATTTGAACGTATATACCTAACCCAGTAGATTAAAATCGTTTCGAGCGTACGATTGATTGGTTATAATTGCATTTCGTTATATCTCGCTATATTTATTTCGTCCGTCGATAATTTGTCGGAAAAATTGGCTAATAATAAAATATACGCGACTAATTTAATAAATCGCGTAGAATATACGCTCGACGGTTTAATTTTGTATTAAAATCGATCAATTTATTAAGGCGCGTTTAACTTATTGCGTGTTTCGCGTATGTGGAAAATGACGTTCACAATTTAATTAATTTTCTACGAATCACTATGGCCCATTGAATATTCAAATCATGCGACTCGAAAACTATCTATACTATTGTCGAATCATTTAACACTAACCGTCGTGCCGTTTAAAACGGTAACAAATTAATATCCAATTACACGGCGACGGCGGACGGAAAATTCCGAACTTCACGTTATTCCGTCGATGATATAATGCTTATGTGAGAGCTTAAGCTTATGCTTAAAATCCCGTTACACAATTATATCCATAATGCGCATAGACTGATATATTTTGGAAGAATTCGGTCCGAGTTTATTTCGTTCAAATCACATAAGTCATATAATTATAACATTTGAATAAAGGAATGTATTTAAGGACGTTATAAATCATCCAACTTTCACGTTTGATTTCCCCGAGTTATTTTTTAATTTGTGTACCCTTTGATTTTGCGTTTAAATTAACAATTATTATACATGAACATTTACATAGTTTGTAACCGGTAAATATTTAATTATATTTCAAGTCCGACACATACGTTTGTATAATATTTTATTGTGCATTATTACAACATATAATGGTTTGTATAATAATAATAATAATAATGTAATATAATTATAATACATTATTATAAGTTTTAAACTAACAAAAACGATTTCCAAATCTTCGAGTAATAATTATGAAAATAAATGTATAAAACGTATGCAAATCTTTTTAAATTTTGAAAAACGTTGATTATAAAATCAAATATCTCGATAAATAACAAAATTCTGATTAAACCTTCAGAACTTTGTATAAAAAATTATGATTTATTTTGTTTTTTTTATAGATTTACATGAAATTTGAAATTAAAAAATGTTATAAAAACGGTGATTTTTTTACATTTCAGATACCTAATGACGCTGAAATATGTAAGACGTGAATACCTAAACCAATACAGAACAAAGAAGGTTATTATACTTTTATATTAAATATTATTATTAAACGTTAAATTGGATTCATTTTGTTGGTCATTATTTACGTTAGTTATGAAAAAAATGCATTTTCCATTGAAATTCGGACTCTAGTAACAACCTATATCTTTTCGAAATACTTGAAAATGCCAGTGTAAATAAATATGTTTTTGATATTAGGTTACTCCCAATATTCGGTCTATAATTATTTTACTTCGTATTTTTTTTATAAATTTTAACGTGGAAACAACTGTTTACGTTTCAAAAGTAATCGAATTTAAATTGTGAATTATTACTTATTAAGAATGACAACCAAAAAAGCTTGGAAAATAATTTATAAAATTATATTTTATTAGTATCTATAATTTAATAATTTCTAATTATACAATTCAATATATTCGTCTTAATGCGTTATATCTACATAATACATTTTCAACAATAATCGATACAATATCACGTTAGTCCAGACACAGCATAAACTTAAATATTCTTGAAATTAATTCCGAACAAACTTCATTCCTAATTATGTATTTAGTTGTTTATAATGACGAATGTGCGTTGGTTGCAATACTGAGCTAACAAATAATATTGTTAAATTTAAATAATAAGTGGTTCCGATCAAATATTTACTATTCAATACAATATATATAAAAAAGTATTGCAGAAAAAAATGGATAAAAAGAAGTAATGATGAAACGACATAATTAAAAACTTTTTATGCTCTATAAAACTGCTTTCTTTATATACATACAAAGGTGTAATTGAATAGTTTTTTTATCAAATTTTCATTTATAAATAATAACCATAAAATAAAAAACAAAAAAATATTAAATATAAAAATTACTTTATTTTGTATCAATATCAATTCCTTCAGGATAATAAAATTTATTAACTGTAATAGACATTTTTAATTTCAATCTAAGATTACTACTACCGAGAGTCCGAGGATTAATGTTTATAATACAAATCTCACTGACCACTCAAATAAATATTATACGTAAAAATAAAATAAAAAAACATTTGTTTGGTTCATTAAATAATTAGTGCTTAATAACGAAATGAAGCTTTGATAAACACGTGATCATTTCAAACGAGGATACAGGTCGTGAGCTGACGAAGATTCGGACGCGAAAAATTTGAAAGGAAAATTTAACTCGGTGAACTCCAACAACAAAATGCGGACCGACACGAAAGTCACACAGTTTATTCTTGACCAAAAATACTCGATGTGATAATTGCAAAACTACAATGTACACGTGTATATAAGTGCTATCTAAAAATTAAAAATGCGCCCAAAATTGTTCAATTAGTAAAATCATTGACGGAACATAAATATTGAAATGGGTATGAGAAAACAAATAAATTAGAAAGGAAAATGGAAACAGAAACCAAGTAAAAAAATGTTTGGTAAAAACGTGCGTGATTAGTATTTAGAAACTCTTGAAGACGTATGCTTGTTATTATTTAAGACACGGTTGCCCAATAATTATTTGACATTTGTTGAAATGATTACGGAATTTGTTAATTAAACCATCCACAATAGTATACAAAATCAAAAAGATCGTTTTTTGACTTTTGATTTATTCTATTTTAAATATATTACATTTGTTATTAAATGTTTCAAATTTTATAAGTTAACTTTTTATTTCATTTACCAATTGTTAATAAATAATAAAATTTTTAAAGTAATTTTAAATGTTTGTTAAATTTTATTATTTACAACAGTCCAAATAATATGTCTTTTGCTTAAAAAACATAATTTTTTTATTGGAAATTCCGAAAAAACTATATACATAACATTTCGACAATTATTATAAAACGAAAACAAACTTACGCTAAAGAATAAGAAACTAAAATGAAAGAAAAAAAAATAAAAACAGAAAAATAAACCAGAAAATTGAATAACAAACATACTAAATAAAAAACCACTCGAACTAATAAATTTTGAAATTAAAAAAACAATATGGTATGTGGTAGAACCTAAAATATTTGTAAAGGATATAAAAACTCCAAGTAAACGCAATTGCTTAAATAAAATTACCCTGGAATTAAAAGAATAACTAATTATCTATAAATAACATTTAACCTAACAGGTACCTAAATTTTTTCTTCCGAAATTAAACCAGACCTTCAAAAATTTACATAATGATTAATTAAAGAATCTATAAATTTTATTACAAGTCGATTTACAAAATTCATCGTTAAAATGGAATTTATACCAAACAGTACACGAGAAACAAAACAAAAAGTTAAGGTCATATTTTAATTCTACAATTTAAAAATAAGATAATTATGTAATATTCTTCAAAATAATAATTATAGGTAATATAAATAATATAATAATAATATAATTATAGATCCATCGCCGATGATGAACTATGTTCAAGAAAACTGTGGATAAACCATTTTTAAAAGGGGCCATTTTGTCTATGTTTCTTTAAGCAACTTTTATTTTCTGCTCATAATTTTTTTAATGACATAATTTATATTTAGATAGAGAATGTATATGTACAAAAAAGAAATATACAATACGATAAAATATACACAAATAATTATAATAATAATAATAATAACGAACATTTTGTTTAGCATACGGTTTCCATCACAATTACGTTAACACTATCGCACACTACACGCACGAGTACACCATTGATTAAATGTCAAACGAGTAGATAAATACTATAAAATTATTTTCGATTTATAATTATAACGTCTCATCAAACTACGAGCGCGTTAAGGCTTAACAGTTTATAACATTGTTTATAAGTGTATCAACAAAATGTATGTAATACGGGTATGTAGCAAGAACCTGTTCTTAAATGCGTTTGACGACTTTTAAGCGGTTAATACGAAACATTTTGACGGGTTTTTATGTCTCTCTGTCATTTGAAGAGCGACTGTCCACAAGACTTCAGAAATGTCCAAAAACACGAAAACACTAAATGTCTGTTTATTACACTATTTTTTTAAAGCGAAAATAAAAAATAATCGTTAATCGAATTCCTTCGTAATTCTCGGTACCTCGTAGTTTTTTCGTCCATTTTCAAACAAACATATTCGAAACTAAATAAGAGACATTATTTGATAAGTAAATATTAACTGTGTGTGTGTCAGCTGATCCACAGAACCCCCCCCTCCCCACATAAATTCGCCACCGATTATAATATCGTGAAAATAAAACAATTCCAAACAAACAGCCCACATACCGTGTGTGTTTGTTTGTTCGTGGATGTGTGTTCCCTATATTGGGCGTAATTTATTTTTCCCTTCATATCTCGTTAAACAAAAGGGATTCTGATAAGGAACAACGAGAATAACGTAGAAAAAAGAATATAAATATAAAGGCCGGAGAGAACGCCGAAAGAATAACGGAGAAAAACCGAAGAGACGAACATTTTTTAATTCTTTCCCCACATTGTTATCGTTGTTTCACAAACAGCGTGATAAACCGTATGATCGGAATACGCGCGCAACGCGAAACACGCGTTATACTAATGCAAAGTATAAGGTGCCAACTCGACTGTAATCAATATGCATTATTGAACGATGGTGGCGGGTATGTTGATTTACGCAACGATTTACGTATTAAATCGCGTATATATATTTATATACGCATACATATATAATATATAGTTGGAACGGTAATACTCGCTAATAAGATAAAACCATCTCGTGGCTCAGTGATCCTAATGACGATCATTTTAACAACTCTGGTCAAAATTCACACTCACGTTGTCGTACACACACACACACACACACACACACACACACACGCGCGCGCGCGCTCAATGCTATTCAACGACAGTTCACGCGTGACGGCTTAATTTTGCACGACCCTGAAGCCGAGAGACACAAGGGGTGGCCAGAGGCAGACCGAGCTACTTAAGGCATACGTTTATAGACGGAGATGAAGAATTCGATACACACGTACTAGTAAAACTTTCGTCGTTGATTATCGTACAACCGTTCGACCGTGAATCGAGGTATGAGTCAAATTAGCGACTATCGGGTTTGCGATAGTCGCTTCGACACTTAGCGGCGCCTTCAATTTCGACCGCAAACGTCACCGTACGCTTTACTAAGGCATCCCTAAGGTTATCCCCATCTGATAACTTTCAATCCGAGTTTTAATTAATCCTAAGAAAACGTCTGACCGCTATAATATATATATATATAGTAATACACAAATACACGCCCGCGCACTAATGTTTATTTTGAAACCGGAGAATACACACCGACAACGTGAGGTCGACTCACTGTCTCGCGCTACTCCGACGGGTTAAATTTTTATTTTTGTCGCAACTGACGTGAACCTCTCCGACGGATCGCCCTGTCCAATCTCAACCACACATCTGTCGATATCGTTTCTACCGACAATCTGTGTGTCACCTGCTGCTGGTAATTTAAGCTCACATCTCTCTCGACTCGGACGTTAGTGATGATAAGGTCACATACTAATACAGTGGTATTACTATACACTGTAGATGAACCTGCGTACGCGCGTGTGAATATGGTCAGGCGTTAACTTGCTTCGTACTTCCATTCCTCTAGTTGACAGCTCAATATAAAAGAATCAAACAATTATACCATTCTATTACCTCCCGTATCAGCACATAAACCCACCAATTACTTACGATTAATACATTTTTCGTTTCACCTTATTTAATTCTCAAACCCTAGCCTCCACCCTATTCGAACCATTAATCCATAAAAACACTATAATTTTCCTGGCCCTCGTACAATTATATCAAATTATACATCATATCACATATTATTTATATATAAATGTATTAATTATTTTATACTATATGTATATATACTATATAAATATAGTATTAACCGATGTTTCCCTTAAAAACACGATCCGGCGAGGTGTTCAAAATAAACTATACACCCAGACGAATCGACCGATAAAACTTAAATCATATATAGGTTTATATATATATATATATATATATATTATTTATTTATATTGGAGCGTTCTACGTTCAACTTAAAACCTAATACGTAAACGTTACGTTGTATTGCTCTCAACTTTACCGTGCCGGTTAACGGGTAGTATGAAACGCTAATTGCTTTTATATGTCGTTCTGTCTAAAGCTTACTATAATATTGGTTTTTACGCGGTGCAAAAACTTCCTAGTAACGTTATAGGAATTCTTAAAACTTCACATTTTTCACCAAACAGAAATACTAATCGTGTTAAAGAATCTTTTGATCGCAAAACAAAGATGTTTTATATATATTTTAGAGTGTACCGATTGCAAAAATAAACATTTACCGTATATCGTGATTCGGTTACCATACCTAAGAAAGGTAATGTTTAACTTTTCAATACGAAATACGTTAAATACTATTAGAGTTATAATTGCATAAAACATACAATTTATGAGCAACATTTCGTTTATACAGTTTATTATATGTCTGAAAACACGTTTCCAATAAAATACAAACACTAACCGTAAATCATGCGTCATGAGTCTAATGTAATATTATATAAAGTCTCGTTATATTATGCGACAACACTATTCATTTAGCATTAAAATGACCATGATACGTTACTATTTGTACAATACTTATTATGAATGTGAAAATTTCTTTTAAAGAATTTGATTATAAACAAAAATTTGAACGTTATACTCGTATATACGTTATGACTCCAATACGCAATAAATGTAAACGTGACATTTTATAAAATGAATTCGTATTGTTTTTAAATATTACGTTTTCACGAAAATAGATAATCGATATAATATAAATAGCGTATAGGGTTAAAACTAAGTTTATAAATTACAACAAAATTATAAAAAAAAATTCGGTACATTCGATTTTTGAAACAACATTATATAACCAACGCCTTGTCGCTTCGTTCAAAATCTTCGTTTATCTCTTTATATTTTCTCTATTCCATTACATTAAAAAGTTTCAAATACAGTTTACCCATTCAAATATAACAGGGCGGATGAATTTCGAGAGAAATTTTGTATTGCCGTCTCCATTCTTTATTCGCTCCGCTTCAAGGAATCTAATTTTTAATGTTATTCAAGTTAACTTATATTCCGTACCGTCTAAAACGTACAATAACAAGCACATTTTATAGTTCTGTATCTTTTGTAACGTGACATAATACATTTAATGTATTTGACTTCCATTAGTAATTACAAACTTCAATTCTTGTTAAAATACTTAACACCGTTAATTAAACTACCCAACTATCGTTTAAATTGATCTCAAAGCTTCTTGACGTTTTCTCTAACATCGCACAATGATAATGGTGTAATATTTAACAAATTTTAGAAACGTCATACCCTTTATATGACAGTACTTTATTCAGAAATAATTATTCACTTTTGATTAAATGTATATAAATAATTTGTAATACTTTTATTTATAAGCCAAAAATGGTTTGATGTTTATTTTTGAAAAATATTTAATTTAAATTTAACAATTAAAGTCATTTTTCTTTTAGAGGATGCTGAACCGAAATTTATCATAGTCGTCTATTATTTATTCGCGCATAATACACAAAAACCTCATTTGGCATTTGTTTTAAAATAAGACTTGAATAGAGAATAATTTACTAGCTATCTCATGACTATAATTTGTTATCAATTATCATTCTGAAATAGGCTGATTAAATTATTAATCATCTACCTATAATTTTTATATATATTAATTTTGAAATATTTAAAATACGAGTACCATTAGATAATTATGCTTAACACTCTCTGTTTTTATACTTATAATTAGTTTATTGTTATTATCAATAACACGTTACTTTTTTCGTTTAATTAAAAAAGTAATTAAATAAACACAAATTTAAAATACAATTTCCATATAAGCTATATAACTAGATTTTATTATTAAAACTATTGAATACATATTTTTAAAAATGTACGATTGTTACGTCATACATTTAAATTAATTATCAATCACTTAATATGTATATAAATAAGTATACATTTCTATTCTCATTAATCTATTATTAACGTTATAATAATATAAATCGTTAATATATATATATATATTATACTAACACAAAAGCACCAAGTAACCTCTCAATAAATATTTTATTTTGATATTCCATTAGATTCAGCCTACATGGATACGATTATTTTTATAAATGCTTGTTATAGTTTTAAAATACAGAGTTTTTAATAAAAATTTTCATATTTTTTTATAATTAGTTCGATTCGTATTGATAGTAAAAAAACATAAAAACTAATTTTTTTATTATTAAAGCAACTTTGGGTATATCCCCATACATTTCAACAATTTAAAAAAAATTAATTAAAATAATATTTAATTAACAAATACATATATATATATATATATAACGATGAAAAATATGAAGAAGTATTTATATACAAAATGTATTGATTTCAATAGAAATCAAGCTATATATTATTAATTACTTTGTTAATCATCGTATTAATATATAGATTAAGAGATCATTAATATACTTTTAATTAAATATTAAAATATAAAGCTTTTTAAAATTATAATGAATTTAAATTAACAAACATTTTCTATAAACATTTGTGTTTTAGTTTTACCATAAATATTAAAATCCTTAAAAATAATAACAACAATAAAATTATGTAAACTCTCAAAAATTACTAAACAAATTAAACTTCTTCTAATAAAAACAAACTATATAGTATGAAGGGTATCTCGTTAAATCTTAAACATTATTTGATATTTGAAATCGGAAAAAAGAATTTTAACTATACTTTATCTTAATGGAACGAATAATATATAACGTGTTTATATTCGTTTTTAACAGAGAAAACGTGAAAATATACAATTTCGTTGTTTTCAATAGAATTATATTCTAAGATGATTTGTTAATAATCGTTATTATTATAATGGCATAAAAACAATTGTAATAGTGACAAGACACGAAGGAATTTCAACAAAATTAACCACCCATTAGCAACTAATCACTATTAGTCACTATATACTTTGATATTTTAAGACTATTCGTTAAGTAACATATAACGTACTTTTAGACACATATGTGTATGCATAAATTAATAATTTAATAAATTACGACCATAGGGATTACCGAGTATATATTATGTGTACAGTTCTTTTATGTATAGGTTGTAACGGTTTTGTAATCAGTTGTAAAAACGTTTGTACAACTTCTTCTGTTACTGTTTCCATCACATAATCCTCGTATTGAATATAATTTTACATACTAAGAGGAGAAGCTTTAGCGATTTTCCAAAAACCTAAATTCTGAAACTTATATCTGTTTGGAACTGTGCCCCGGAATTGGAAAACTCGATGCGTTTAAATGAGTTTTCGTTCTCAACGTTGTACGTTTATTGTCGACGTGTAGGTTAAGTACGACGAATAAGGTAATAAAATCGCGCAAGCCACGGTCGCCAAATTCTTATCGATATTATGGGCCGCGTTCTATGTACGAGAAATTCGAATCGGAACACGCGTCCGCGCACGGCGCGATACAGTTTAATAACGTTAATTCGCCCACTAAGTACTCGTCAAATGGGCAACAAGTAAGCGTTTCGATTGTTTTCGCCACTGTACACATCTAACTAACCGACACGGAGTTTTGAACGAAATCCCAGAAGTGAAAACGTCGCGAAATCACAAAGCCGAATGTTTAACGACGAGGTGCGTACCACCGATACGGCCGTGCGTACTCGTTGTTGGTACGTAATCGCGATAAAGTTTTCGCGCATAACGTCGGTTCGTCGATGTAGCGCCTCAAAGTTTCACGCTCTCGTTTTCAGTTTTCCGTGCAAATACATTATTTATATCTTTGAAGAATATCCGTTCCCGTTAAACAACAACCCATCTGGAATTGCACATCATTCAATCGTTGGCAAGCGACCGTGGCCTCGGCCCGCCTCGTCCCCGTCGCGGTCGAGTTGGCACACTCGGGCGTCTAATTAACGACAACACATCGACGTGTCTATGACGCGAGTCCGAATCGACTCGGGTAACGAAGATACGCCCGGTAAATAAAAACGAATAAATAATATTATTAATCGACGACGACGACATAATTCTCTGTAGGTTCGCAGTGCGCCCGGCAATGTTCTTAATATCGCGCCATCGAACGTGAACCTATTAATCTTGGTCTAGTCACCGACGCAGCGTTCGACGGTATTTTATATTTTATTGCCGACAATCCAAACATGACGGATTACAAAAAAGAAAAATACCGTATTCCGTATAGTACTATGATTATTATTATACGTACTATTTTTTACGTACTATTGTACGCGTTACAGATAAATCACGGACTGGACTGAACGATTATCGTATTTTACTTATTTTTTGACAAATTCGATATTCAAATTAGTAAAGAAAGAACTTGCGGACGAAATGAAAACGATTTCACTCGTTATCCTAAATATTTGTGCGTCGATCGTCGACAATCGAAATTTCGAATATGTGTTTTACATAAATCCAATGTGAACGCGTTGCCGTCGCTGTTAATTCAATTATATAACCAAGGACCGCCTATTTAATATTCGAGGCGTACAAATTTATCAATTTTATCTACACAGTTTAACTAATAATTATCGTTGTGCTGTTCATTTCTGGCGCAGTAAAACGCTGATTTATATACAAATTCAACGTTAATTACTTTGAAAACTGTTCGTCGTAGTTCGTTGCAATTTTGTTGTTCAAATTTCAAAATAACTTCGGTACAACATAATATACGTATTATATTATTATTATTATTATTATTATTATTATTATTATTATTATTATTATTATTGTTATTGTTATTGTTATTGTTATTATTATTATTATTATTATTATTATTATTATTATTATTATTATTATTATTATTATTATTATTATTATTATTATTGAAAACGTTACACGTAATATCGGTATAATAATGTATGCCTACATTTGAAAGGGCCTAGATCAACAAACTCGTGAATATTTTAGCAATTTTTATTTATGTAATACAATTTATTTATTCGTCGTAAACGTGAAATTTATAAAACAAAATTTTTTTTTATATCGCTTGTATGCAGTTATTTTTGTTTCGGTAATTCTACGAATATTTAATTGAAACATATATTAACCTGATATTGTTTAACGATTACTCGCTTAAGTACCGTAATAACCATTGCAAATAAATAATTCCTAATCTTTTGTTTAAATCTAATGAAATTTATTACATAAACTTTCTGTACAAAGCTCTTATGAACCTATTTTCAAAATCGATTGCATAACTACTTTTTTTTTTATTTAACTCCGGTATTCTTATCGTGTTCGTTTGTTTTTTATTATTTCATATTCTATTGCAAGTTACAATCACTGAATAAACGTATACTACACTAAATATTAATCAGTGGGTTAATATAGCGCCGATATCGCTTTATATTTCACAACCGATAAATATTTTCTTCAGTAGTTGATGTTCTTCGGACCTTACGAAAAGATATTTCCAGCACCCCCCGATGTGAGTTTATCGGGATCATATTTCGCGACCCGTTTATTCGCTCTTACTATTACACGAACGTTTTCAATTTCCACGTTTTAATTTATTATAGCGTTAGACGCGATAATTTTTCCAGCAATTCTGTGAAAATAATGACAAAGTCCACTACCACGAAAATAACAAATAATATAACGGAATCCTTTTTGCTACTCTAATGATTCTCTATCAATCTCTCGCACACCATTACAATAACATTCATTATACCCAATTACGGTTATAAACACTTGCCATTTTAATCAAATTTGTAACATAAACACAAGTAGCCCTCAATTTAATAAATATTAAAGCATAAGAGTAGTATATCGTCAAATTTAGTAATTAGTTTAATGTTTATGTATAATAAACTGTCTGTTGTATAGTATATTTTACCATTATATGAGTTTTTTTATAATTATTTAGATTGATATATTCCAAAGCGCGTTTCATTGGACAAATATATATATATATATTATATATTATATATCTGATATATACATGTCAAAAATACGTAATTAGATCGTAAAGTAAAGTATGTTTCGAAATACAATTAAAATGCCCGTCGTTATTTTCGAACGTATTTGGTATACGACAAAATATAACAGTCGAATGTTACCGTATGACCATAATAACGGTAAATCAAGAAAATAAATGTAAAGCGTAAAAAATAATAATATAAATAATATACGTTTAATATAAACGTAAAAGCGATTAAAAATAGTAAAAAAATAATGACGTACACGTGCGATATAAAATGTTGATAATTTATATGTGTTTCCGATTGAACAAATTAAAATAAACTCTGACAAAGCAATGTTCCGTCATTAATTATGGTTAATTAAATTTTACATATTGTCGCGATTAAACAACGTGTTAAACGTGGGTGATATTAAAATTCAATTTAACGATGTACGAATACATAATTAACAACTGAACAGAATATTGGAAAGGTTAAAATTGTGTTGAAACGCGTTATTCTTTATACGTAACATATTTAAACAGGATCGTCGATCGTTAAAATACCACTACAATATAGTACGAAACTGTACGGGTTTTTTATGTGTACGTAAAATCCTCGTTATTCGGGTTTCGATTTTAGTTTTCGTACTGAAATGAATTTCACGGTTGGCATATTATTATTATTTTACACGAGCGCGTAATTGCGGTATACCGAATTTGAAGATTTCCGAAAGTCTCAACTAGTCAAATTGATATGTAACAATTCCGCTTTTTCTTTTAATTGGACGTCGTTTGGCGACCGTATTTATACATGTACGCGTCAATTTAAAACGCGAACAATTTTAAATAGCTAGTAAACACACGAGAAAGAATTTCGTTATTATATAAACATCAAACGAACACAACACGGCGCGGCGGCACATAGCCTTCTGTTTATTATCCGAATCGATTTGGTGTAAACAACGCGAATTACAATTGTAGTTAATTCATTACTGACAAACGGCAAAACGAAGCGTCGACTACCGGCACATAAATCGGAAAGAGCGACAACCCATTAGGGAAATGTCAGTCAAGCGTAGAACTGTAGTGGTGCAAGAGATGGTTAATTCCGAATTAAGGTTTTGTGATAACCTAAAGAAGGGTTTTGAACGGAAGCCAAAATATCGGGCACTGACGTGGGTCAAGTATACCGACAGAAATTCTGGATAATCTCGTCCATTTTGACGTCCAACAATCCGGTTTATAAATCGACTTATAAACCGTCCGATCCCCTCTATGTACTACCCGCTCGTAAACAATGTCCGCGTTGGCTTAAAATCGAAATGCGTCGAGGATTCCGAAACGGTAAAAGCGTGAAATATTAGACCGAATCGGTATAAATAATAGAATCTTAACGGAGATGACTAAAATGCGTGATACGAATAGGCGGTTGCTTATATTGGGAATATTTAGATTCGAATTATTTCGACTAAACGGTGTCGCGGAAAACCACGAGTAATAAATTACGCGCTATAATACGGGCTGTAAGATTACTGTAAGTGACCGTACGTAGTTTTCTGTACCCTCCGCTATTTCAAATGTGAATTTAACAATTTTAGAGTCTGAATTTTATTACACGACCAAACCATAATGCACTATTACCGTGTAAAACTGCGTTTATAATTTAATTTATTGGCGAGATTATATCGAAATACGGGATTTGAAGTGATAGGTATATCGCAGCATATCGTATCTATAAAATACGAGTTACGTTTTTATTTCAGTTTATATCGAAAACGCTACATCGCAAAATGTTGTATAGAGTCGAAAAACAATTATAAAATGTACCGTAAAAATAAATTGTTGGGATGACATTTCGCAAAAGTGTATTTAAAACTCGTACAATAAGTAAACAGTAACAAACACAAAATGTACACAATCCAATTTCCCTAAAGTAATGTCGAATGCTAGTGTAATTCACAAAACATCACGAATATTCGTAAGAGTACAACGGAATAATGAAAAGTGTAAAATACAGTGCCCCCTCGCCCTCCCGTTAGTATAAAACGAAACTTGCAATTATCTTCGCCTGGTTATTCGGAAAAGTTGCTATAAAACAAAAACCATTTCCCGATATCTAATCAACGAGAATCAAATTATTCTCCAGGCTATTTAAACGTTTTTTTTCACCAAATTGTCGACAATTAACATCGGTGCATAAAACGAATTTAATTATACCAAGCGTACGTATAATATTAGAGCGATTAATTTTATGCCTCGATATTCTCGTCTCGTCCGAAATCGTTTAAATGCCTTTTGCGTTGTCAAATTTGTTTCTCCGTTAAACTGAAAACTTCAACCGTCAGGTAGATCTTAAATTATTGTATTTTTAACTTTTTATTAACTATTAAAGGAAATGTCGTCGAATCCAATTTTCATGTACGCTTCGCTACCTAAGAATATATATATAATTGATTTTAACTATTTTTGTTCTTTACTTTGTTGTTATATTATGTTGTTACTAATTTATACTAGATGATGACTTTAGCCAAAACCTCTAGTCGATAAATTAATTAAATAAATCAACTCGTTCGTTTGACCTTATTACCCACATCTATATAATTCTAAATTAACTCGTTAAAAAAATAATTTTAAATTTTTACGTTAAACTTTTATCTTAACTAATAATATTTGCATAAAACTACTTTTCGTATATTATATTCCTTAATAATAAAAACAATAAGAACAATAATAGTAAGTAAAGTAAAAGCGATTTCTTATTACTGTTTAAATCGTTATTGCTACGACTTCGGTAAAAATAAAATAAATAAAAAATGGCCTATAATTTTAAATTTTCAAAAATATAATTGATAACAATGATAGTTCCCTTCAATGAAAATTGTTCGTATTTTTCAATCATGAAGAAAATTAATCTTTACAGTGTATTTTTTGTACGTTAATCACGATGACATTTTAAAAGCGTTGATTTTATTAAACCGTTCTGTTTCTTCCATTCGACGAATGACCGATTGTCCAATTTTAAACGAAAAGTTGTATTTTGGTAAAATTCTAATTTCCAATTACATTTTATGATCGTCGTCCTAAAATAAAACCAAATCAAATTTCTCGTCATTCTGTTCTCCAGAATTACGCACGTAGTAACATGATAAATCTCCCTTTGTTTAATATGTTGTCTGGTCGACGGTAAATTGTTGCTTTTGAAGAACAAAAAACGTTATTAAACTCCTATGATTATAAAATTCCGAACTCCAGTAATATATAACGGGAACCAGGCCGTTGACAGGTACGTAATATATAAACTCATTTTATTCTCTTAAACGTAAAACAACATATTTCCGAGGAAAATGTTATTTTCAAACCCTATTTACAGTGCGTTTACTCCAAAAAATACATAAACGTAATTTTAGCTATTTAAAAAAGCGTTGCTTATGCAATATTTTGACAAATATCTGTTCTATTTAAAATATATAGAAAAAATTAAGTAGACACCGTATAAACTTAATATCCTTTAAAACAATCTATGACACAGAGTGCATAAATGTTTATAGAAAGTTTTTCACGGTCTTAAAACGTTATTTATTTGTTTACAAGTTTATCCGATTTTTTTGACAACCGAGATAATCTAATTATATAACGTAAAAAATAACGTTCATAATATAAATTTAAATATTTTTTATCATCCTCGGGAAATAAATTAATATACGATATTTCTAACATTTGATACTTGTTGATAGATTTTCATTTATTGTTCGATGAAAGAAATTGTTCAAGTTGTATCTTTGAATACTGAAATATCTGTTCGAAATCAAATGCATGAAATTTATAATAATATTCCGGTTTTTATTCGTAAAAGAATATTATACGCTACAATAAACATCAGAACAATATTACATTCGTATAAATAGGGAATATGATTTTGAAAACTAATTTAACGTATTATAAAAATCAATCGGTTTTAAAATACAAAATAATCTTTTAAATATGTCAATCTTAATAGAATACTATTATCTTCAAACGTAAATTCTCAATATATTTGTATGAGGTACTTACATGCATTTGTTGATTTCTATATAACTTATACGTTAAAAATGTCTCAAATTCTACTAAAACTTAAAATACAAACGATTTAATTTTAAAACAAAAGTTTTAGACAGTAATTGCTAAAGGAAAATAAACTTAGTTATAATAAGCGCGTGATGTAATTTTTGTTGCTCACTTGATAATTGAATTTTAGACTTGTATTTTATATTCGGAGCATGTAGTGAATATAATAGAGAAATGAATTTTGAGGTAGAAATAATTAAACGAAAAATAATTTTTCTCGTCTATATTTTCTTGTTTATTTATATATATTTTTGATATTACTGAAAACCAATATAAATAAAATAAAATCGCCTTAACTAGTCGTCACTTGAAATACATTATATTTCTATATCACGAACAGTAGATTTGATTTGAATTGTTAAAATACCTATTATAAACTCATAAATGTTATAACAAGTTTTAATAATAATGTTTAGTTTTAATTTACAAAATGATTCATTTTAAATTATAGCGTTAACATACAGATTTGACATATTACCGAACACGCTTATAAAATTTATTGTGCGCTGAAAGACATCGATACAATATTATTACGATAAATTTTAATAATTCTTTCGTCGCGTACGTTTTTTTTTAAACTTATTCGCATAACGAGTTATTTTTATGACATTGTCCAAGCGTTCTTCTGATTTAATATTACTTTCGATTACGTTAATTAATTAACCTCCCTAGTTTACTAATTAGAGTGTAAATATTTTTCGATCCCGTCAATCATCGCACATAATGTATTCTGTATTTAGACATTCACGTACGTATATGTCGTGCTACCGAATTGTTTCAAAAGTATTCTTTTACGCGTATAAACCACTTCATAAAAGGCGTTATACGTGCACGAGAATAATTTGATTTTTTGACGGAAAATATACTTTACCCTCATTCAATATACAATACGACATTTTTAAATAAAATAATAAAAATGTATTGGAAAATAATGTTCGTGTTATATTATTTTTTGTCGACAGTTTTACGTTATACGATGGTTGTAAAATATAATAACAAAACGAAAATATTTGTATTACGTGGCTCAAACAGTACCGTAAAAAAACAACGAAACAATACTGTAATGAGACGATAACTATAGTCCACGCGAATGGAGTTTGCGCCGCGTAGCTTGCGAATCGATTCTGTTACCTACGTACGAATTACCAAAACTTCAACAGGTAAAACCAGGTACTTTACCGCACTTTCAAACAGTAATTAACTTTCGTTCTTTTCTTCCAGCGTGCGCACCATTCTCGACGAATTCGCGTTAGAACTTATCGTATGCGGTGTGTAGTGGCGTAAGTTTACCGTCGAATAATGTTGCGATTAAACTCGAATCGGACCGCCCAAAAATGGAATCACTACAATTGAATTTACATGGCGCGATCGAATCGAACTCGGTACGGTAAATATATGCATTAACGGAACGATAGAAACGTCGTCGCTTGAATTTCGGCTATTGACATGAATAACAACGTCATATCGTGCGAACTATGGCTGGAATGTGGACGTTTAATAACACCGGCAATTCGTGTTCGTAATAAAAACTGTCGTCATTTAACAAGTGCTCATGACGATTAGTTATCGGCGCGAACGCGTTTAATACAAATACGTTACGATACGCGCCGTCCAAATTTATCGTTGCCTTGATTAAACATCCTTCTCGCGCCAAAAAATCCTACAACGCTGTAAATATGTTACGTACAACGATACAAATTGTGTTTTTGATAATTAGTATTTAGAAAAGGCTTTGAAGTGACGAACGTAGTACTACATGATCTAGTTTATCAACGTACACGGTATTTCAGTTCTGTACCCGATTAAGCTTCAATTAGTGACGCATATCGTCGGCATATAAAATACGATGGGTGGCCAATTATAAATAGCCTAGATCTTTTGAAAAGCTCCACTAAAACGGAAGAAACGAATTAGGTCAAGCAGGTATGAGTTGCGAATGAACCACGAAATTCTATAATGAGGCCATTCATTTTCTTTTGTACAAAATGTCGCTTAAGACAATGGTTCCGACAACATTATTTAGAAAATATTTGTTATTACAATGCGCATCATATCCAGTTAAAGTAAGATATATTATTCGAATAGTTAAGAAATATTACACAGTTCGCAAAGTACATTAGACCCATAAATGTTTATAATTAACGCATACGTACGCTATATGGACGCTATTATAATTTTTTAAGTAACGATTTCACGATTATATTAAAATAACGTCGTGTATTGTTGTAATAGTTAAAAACTGATAACAATAAACGAATTTTATAATCAATATAATTAGTCGTACGACCGACACGCGTGTATTAATACGATTGATTAATAAGTTACCCTACTTTCAAACACGCGAACTCATTAATATTAGTCTTAAAAATGATACGATTTTACATAATTTTCATTATAATTTAAACGTTTAGAACATTTGTCTCAAATTTCTGATCTTAAAAGAAACCCGCCAAATATCCCTTGTTATTTTCCAAACCCCATAAATATATAATTTACTAAATGTTTAATAATTATTAACTATGACAATCAGGCATTAAACGAGTATTCGAATAAAACAAGTAAAATGTACAGCAGTTATTGATGTTTGCGAACGTTATGGTTTCATTTCAATGCGAAATAAATATAAAATTAGACATCGTATGATAAACCATAGTCCATAATGAACATATTAATATTTCATCTTATTACGGAATTAGTGATAAAAACTTTATCGTTTTATTTTAATAATAGACCGTTGTTTTAAGCAATCATAATAAGTAAATTCATTAATCATGAAAAGCTTTGCCTAACTTTTTGGCGAATACTCCGGTTAATATTATTCGCCTGTAGTACAAAAGAACCTTTTAAAAGGTAATCCAAACGAGAATGGAGATTTTAAGGCAGATTATTTAACTCAGACCAAATACAATGTATGAACGCCTAATTGAAAAATCTACGAGACGGAGAAATATTTATATAATGAGTTTTGAACATATATGTATATTCTATTTTAATCTATAGAATATCGTGTGGTTTAACCTTTACAAAAAATTATTCCCCATACTCGTGTGTGTGTGTGTGTGTGTGTGTGTGTGTGTGTGTATAAATATATATTATAGTTTTGAGCAAAAATATACGTATTATATCGACAAACGTCAACGAAAATGTTTTAAATGCATCGTTATTGGTTAAAATTAAAAAACGAATTATTTGAAATATTTACGTCTGTGCACGCCATATATAACCTAATATTAATCACAATAGAAGTAAGAAAAATGCTTATTAGACTTTAGAATTTTTCTCCTCGATATAGACATCTTGTTTTTAGCCAAAATATTGTAAAATATACAACCAACGAAATTAAGTTAACAAAGAAATTAATATTCCTTCAATAAAATAAAACTTTATTCTTTTTTAAACTGCGCCATAAATTAAATTAACATAAATTTTTTTCAGCTCGATATTGATAATACCCTAGCTTAAATAAAAAGATGGTTTCTAAAGCATTTAGGCATTTTAAGTAGGCAATAAGTAAACCTAAATGTGATATACTCTTAACTATACGTTAAAAGAAATTCATTAAAATGACACGATTCAATAACGAATTTTATTAAATTTAATTAAAAAGTTTCTGGGTTTATGGTGGAAGGCTTTTAATGAAAAGTCATTTTTCGATTTATTTAACAGCAAATCGTCATAATTTAACGTTGTTGGAAGCCCGCACAAATGTTTTCGAGTCGAAAATACACGTGATATAATTAAATTTTATCTACAAACTGACATACTCGAAATGTCAATAAATGTTGCATTTTGTACGATGGAAAGGTCACCAATTACATACGAATGGAATCGTAACCTAGAGAGTAATAACTAATAATAATACTCGTATGTTTACACCTGACATTTTCATAAGAATAGGCCAACTGTTTTTAACCTTTATTGTATAGGTAAACATATTTGCGAACACAGATTGTCATAAAAACGTTTTAATACGCATCTTTATATGTAATTATTTTACTAAACCGTTATTGTCGTTGTTATGTTTGCACACGCGTTCTAATTTCATTATGAATTTCAAATAATTATATATTTATCGTTTTATTTCGACAAACTGAATCGTTATACTGACTTGACTACTAACTACTAATACCAATTAATAATTTATGATACTATATATTTCATCGAATTCGTTTTTATGGTTGATATTGTATTTTTATTAAATAAATATGTAGGGTACAATGATATATTAGCAGTATACCTATATAATTTCGCGTTCTTACTGTTAATAAATACATATTCAATTAAAATTGATAAGTTAGATTATTAACTTAATAGGGCTCATGTATTTGATGTCACAGTCCGTTCATCCATACTAATACGCGCAATATAACGAAATCATGGAGCGTAGTAATGCTCAAATTGTGAAGTTTCGGATTAAATTTATTACGGGCATATCCACGTCGAATTTCGTTCGAAATAATAATTTCAAACGAAATATCTATAGCGTCAAATAGGTTATTTTAAACATATATGTATATCGTACTTTATTAAATCATAAAACCGAAATAAATCCACACAAATCCTTGTCGATAAATTTCACAATAATAGATTTATTGTTTTTATTATTTTATTATTATTATTTTTATTTTAATTAAACCATTCCTTTGAACTAAATGGTCACGGTTAGGTGTGGTCGGATTTTTTGTACGTTAGATCAATGAACGCCTAACGTGGTGTCCTATTAAGGTCATGCTACAACAACATACACGTTGCTGAATATGTAAAAGATTACAAATTCCACCGTACACGTGGTTGTAATAACTCATTGGCAATGATTTAGATAAAACGGTAGGAAGGGAGAGCATTGCTAAAATTTTTATATATAAAATTTTACACCCTTCGTATTCCAAAACACCGCAATATATCCGAGTATCATTAATTATAACGAGAAATTTAAAAATAAAAAACATACGTAAATCACTGTAAATCATCCATCGGTGTTATTATTTTATTAATTAACGAAAAATCGGCTAATCAAACGCAGATGATTTCGAAATGCAACCATCCGACCACGATTAACATATTTACATTATACATAATATACGCCCAAAACAATATTATTATTATGACCTATTGCTTAATGAACATAAATAAACTCTTAAACGCCAAATTCAAACGGAGACATTTAAATCGAACAAGTTTTTAGATGAGCGATTCGATCGGTGATTGTACAGTCACTCCGAATCTGCTCCTGCCATGCGCTTCGTAACCACCACACGAGGGCGCGCGTAGTAAAAGCGGTATTGACGGTGACAAAGTGTGACAAAAACACTATATCGTTAAAGTTCAACGAAATGTATTAACAATCACAATAATTGAACGGCCTCGTAAAAGCCCATAACAAAAGCGCATAGTTAAAATAAAAATATCGCACAAAGTCCAGTCTACGGATAAATTCCCAGTTGCCCGATACACCGATCCGTTCTTGGTAATTACATATTAATTATAAGCCAAAATGAAGACTTCCCTTACACGCCATGCACGTTTAAAAACGTTAAAAAAAATATATTTCCGGTTCCGAGGGAAACAAAGAATATATCAGTAATACGATGAATATTTTTCAGTGCCTAAACATTTTTTGGCACGGTAAAAATAATATCCAAAAGTTGCGCTTTTTTTAAAAATTGAGCGCGGATTATGATAGTTAAATAAACATTGTTTCTATCCTAAAATTTCTAAAAATCGATAGCGTAATACCGTAAAAAAGGGACGGTTATGAATATAATGTGCAGGCATTCCTGAGTGCACCGAGTTCCGCGCAGAATTGTTTTTGTAATCCGATGATTTTATTATTTATTAATACGACGCCAGTTCCCGCCGAAATGAAAGAAGAATGGTAGAATGAATTCAAAATTCCGTTTCTGGCGTCTGTACAACATTTTAATTTCGAACGACGGTTTTAAAAAAATATGACTCATTATAACATAAATCGCCGGTACAATTTCATAATCGATTTTCAACATAAAATTCAAAATATTAATACCTACATGTTATAAATATTTACTTTAACCGTGTATGTATTATTTTTCATAAAACCGTTGAACAATAATTCTTTTATCAAATATATTTTTTGATAACATTTATCGTATGTGAAGAATATGAAATATAATTAAAAATATACGCAACAACTCAAAAAAATAAATAAAATTCTTTGTCGTATTTACTAAAACACTATAATGTTCGTTTCCAATTTTCTATATATTATTTGTTATTTTTTTATTCGACATAATATGACTTTCATTTATGTCGCGTATTTTTATTTTACCGAAAAAAGTAACGCAACACTTTTTTATTAATCCAAACTTCAGAAGTTCAAAATAAAATGATATATAAAAATGTGTTGAATTTTTTTTAAACGTTTATTGTAAACAATATCTATATATGTGACCAAGTGAAAAAGTTAAATATTTCTATTTAATATAATACTTCAACTATAACTTAAATACAACAAAATCCACACAAAACAAATTTTTTTGAATAGGGAGAATTTAATTGCATTCTTTACTAACATTTTTTAACTCTGAACAATTTACAATTTTTTACTTTTTCGACGAGAAAAATTAAAAATATGGGTAATTTTTATTTTTGGTTTTTTATTTAAATTTTTTTAAATTAAATCAATTAAAAGTATTCGTTTGCTTTATAATAATTAATACATTTTTATTAAGTAATCATTTAGTTACCTAATAATCAACTTGATAATCATTGATGTTTCTAGAGTTAATCCCAATATTAATAAAAAAGTTTACTACGTTTTTCGAAAAATGTAGACAAAATGTAACAAAAAAATGCTGACATTTCTGTTAAATTTTGTTAATTCCTGAAATATCTATTTCATTTATAAAGTGTATATTTATATATATGTTTTAGTTTTCACTTAGTAAAATAGTTATTTTCACGATAAGTTATCACTTTTATTAAATGAAAACAAATTGTTTACATTCCGTGAAATATGAAAACAATAACGTAATGGGCACTAAAATTTGACGTCGTACATGTTTTTTTTTACTATTTAAACGTTGATTTTATGTAATAAAATATACTCATATTTACGACATTTTCGTGTAATAGCCAATAAATATGAAAACTTTTATTACCATAGATGTACTTCACGAAAACAATATATAAATAATATTATATTATAGAGATATACTCAACGCATATTTATCCGTAGTTGTAATTAAATTATGTCGAAATCGACAGAAGTCCTTCGTAAACATTACTGTTGTGATTCTTTTTTAAAGATAAACAGCGTAAACAAATATGAACTAAACATGACATAATGAAAGAATGGTTTAAACTCTGAATATTTGCAGATGCTACAATGTTTTTTCAGCCGACCAATTTGACAAACAAAAATAATTCGTTCCACGTGAAATTGTCCGCGTTATATGAGAAAGTCGGGGTTATCTAATTTATCATCATATGATAAGATCATAGTTACCTAAGTCGAGTTGCTCTTATATGATAAAATGACAAACAAAACGATAATGTTAAAAATAAATATCAAACGTTACAACCGTTGTTATATTATGTCACAGTCTTGTTTGAACAAATAGAATTATTATAAATACACGTCATTAAACGAACGACATTTTGAATTAATACTACGAAATATGAAATCAAAGCCCGAAAACAACCGCTCCAATAAAGAATATATTTAAAAAATAAATACGACGGAATTTGAATTATTTTTCACCGAAAATTGTATGATTAAATATTTGAAAAAATTAAGCAAAATCGAAGTTGACTGTCAACTTTTCGTGGAAAACGCTATTTTTACAAATATCAATAATACGTATATAATAATTTTTAACTGCTAAGTCTGTAAAATAAATGAGCAAGTAAAATATTCTCTTTTTTTGTGAAAGCACGAAAAAAAATGCATTCCTAATTATAAAACAACCATAATTCTAGCTTGCGAGTAATTTTTTCAATGCGAGTTTTCCGCTTGTGTTTGTTAGCGTTTTTTCAATGAGCTTTTTTTCCTAACAAACAAGACAGTTATTGGAATATTTAACTATTTATTGGCCGCGGCCAGTTTTACTTTTGTATACACAAATACGCGATCCAAATACCCAAATACATATGCACGCAACGTAAAATATATATAAAATCCTACGGGATTTAGTGCTCCCCTAACGGTTTGTTTAATTACATGCTAGTTATAATTCAAATAACCGTTTGCGTGATCGCTGTATGTACGCGTTGTATTGAAATAGTTTTTTAATTGTAAACAACGAAATAAAATTACGACCCTAATATATTATTGTATTCGTCGTTGTTTACGTTTATCGTGTACATATAATATTATTGGAGGCCACAAACAATTACTTAAAAAATCTCAAAAGCGCGTTTACAACGTTACGGTGTAGGGTTCGAATTTCGCTTAAAAATGTAATTATTTATTATTATTCGATTGGTTATACATACCTGATAGATAAAACCTGAAAATTAATTACCTTATTGTCTAGTGTATAGTATAAACCACACTTGATACAGATTTTAAACGAATTAACGATTTTACAAATATACAATTAAAACGTGAACGCATATTGCAATATTATCGATAAAAATATTTTTTCAGCGTATAATATACATATATGTATTTATTATGGTCTAGACAACTTCTTGATATTTGAATATATCATAAATGTATAGTATAGTCTAAGGATTGATAAACCTGAGTAAAAAACGTCGTGTTAGTATTTTTAGTTTGTTTTTTGACGTTACCTATCATTAAAACTCGGATTTATTGAATTTCAAATATTTAATTCTTAAGTATATTTCGTATTTGTTTGTTGATTTCTGTATGAAACGAACTCTGGAAAAAAACCAAGAACCGAAACGTGCTTTTGACAGTTCGTTTCGGACTGTGTAAAATATTAACATACTCGTATACTACTGAACTATCCGTGTAATGGTTAATAGTGTTTTATCCGTTTAAGAATTTCCACCCTTATTTGATTTAAGTAAGCTATATCGATTTCAGCGTTAATATTATTTTCTCATTATAGTATTGTTATTGTTCAATGTTCGTAGATTATTAAATAGACAAAATTAAAATTAAATAACATCCTGGATAAGAAATGTACGTTTAATGTAAAATAGTAATTGCTGATAAATAACGACAATAATCCCGTTCAATTTGAAAGTTAAAATTAAAATTGTTTTACTTCCGTACACGATTTATCCTACGTAAGTTCATTCAAACAACATTTCGTTATGTATTTAGTGTATTAATAACTTAGAACATGGATCAGTAATTTTTCGGTACATAAATTATATGAAACCGAATACATTAAAACGGTATCAATTTTTATATACGTAAAATGCGTGTCGTTTTAATTGTACCCATTCAATTATCAAAAAACGATTTTTATTGTGTAGTCTTAAATGTGATATTTCAATGATCTCAAATAAAAAAGAGACAAATTTGAAATGTTTTAATTGCGATAAAAAGGATATGGATTAGTAATCATAGCCAAACACCAATTTCGTGGCCTAGACTTCTGGTCCAGGTATTTCATCGATATGGGTACAAATCCTGGATACGGTAGTTGTTCTTGTTGATTGTTTTCTGCTTCCAGGCAATCATCGTCGTCGTCTCTATCATCTTCTGAATCCTCGTCATCCTCCTCTTCCTCCTCCTCTTCGTACGCTTCGACATCAAAACTACCGGCATAACCCCCAGTCACTACGGCTAAATCCGAATCTGAGCTGCTTCTGACCAATAAGCCATGGTTACAACTTGTTCGCCGATAACTGCATTCTTCTACACCACCGACTGCCGAATGCCTCATCGCATAAATATTGAAACAGAAGGACCTAAATTAAAAACGATCGAATTAAATACGTTTATAAAGGACAAATATTTGTTAATTTTACGTTGAAATGAGTTGTGAATAAATTACCACCGAACAATTAATCGTACAGTATTCAATGAAACGATTTACGTATCGAATAATATATATTCGTATTTCAATAATCTATTAAAATTGCGGCTACCGAAATATTTTAATTACAATTTAACTTGACAAATAAATGGGTTTCTAATTTCGACCGCATCCGAGCGCACACATATTTTTTTTAATTTAACAAAACCTCTTTAACGGTCAAAACTAAACTTAAAATAAAACAAACGTGGGGTAAATATACAAATAAGATATGGAAATATAAACGATCCAATATTAATTGAAAAATGTTGTTATATTAAAAAATAACAATTATAAACGTAAAAGACTGTTTTATTAATAAATCCAGAAGTAAATTATATATAAGATATTTTAATTAACTGAATATAACAAACCAACGACAAGTTTAGACTCAAATAAATGTAAAATTATACTCAATCGGTCGTGTTGAAAAAACATTATACTTATAACTCTTAGCGTAGTTTTATTACAAAGGATAGTAAATATTTTACATTTTTATGCAAACAGTATAGTTAGTTACTTCAAATTATTCGTTCAAAATATATCAAAACTGTATAAACAAATTGAAAATAAATTATTCTACATTTTATTCCGTACAAAAATTACGTGTATTTCAAATTGACATTTTATATTCCAAAATCATAAATAATACACACGTCATTATAATTATAATTATAAAATAAAAAAATAATGAACGTGAAAAAATATTGAATCTAATGATTATTGCGTTATTTTTTAATTTTCTTCAAACGTAATTCGAAATTGTGTTTATTATATACATAAATTTAATCATACAAATCTATTCGTATTTATGTTAACTACTCATAATAAACACTTATGATGGACAAGTAGACAAAAATGTACCGTCTCAAAATAAATAAAGTTATTTTTGTTATTATTTTACAATTTAAAATCAAATTATATACAGATAATATATTTAGTTTACATTTCACATGTTAGAGTAATATTTTATATTATCGTAATTCGATATTAATAAATGTCCTTTCGTCGTTTTATCGATATTAGTTAAATAGTATTAATTAAATATGCGTCTTTAAATATTTAAACATTAAAATTTGTTCGTACAAAAATTTCGTGTTTATAATCAAATATCTATCATACTATCTACTGTTTATAATCAAATATCTATCTAATACTATATACTTAATACGCTTAATGCTTATTGAAGAGAATTTTGTTTAAACTACGTTTATACGGAAAAAAAGTATATATTATTTAAATAAAACAATGCGATTTTAATTTATCGAATTCTTTTTTATATTTAATAAAATGAAGGCAACATAAAAAATAATGCAGAGATATTTAAAATGCTACACGTTGTATACTTGTCATTATTTCAACGGAAGAACGTCAATGACACTTCGTTCCAACTTGACAACTTTTTTTTAAATTTGAATATAGTTCGTATGATCACAATAACACACAATCATTAGGAAGTTTTCTAAAAAATATGTTTCGTGTACTCAACGTTGAGTAATTATTATAATTCATCGCGAAAATGATTATCTATATTCAATTTCAGCATTATGTGTTTGTACTTCAGACAATCAATAAGATACGTTGCACAATAATTAAAGGGTTTTGTCCGTCAAAATTAACATTATTTGCTGAGCTAATATTAAGTAAAATATATAAAGCAAGTTTATACTTACAGGAGGCACTCGTTTATAAACTCAAATAGACATTTATTCTAACATATATATAAACGTATTTAGAAATGTATATAATGTATACAAAATCTGATGACAACAAATTACATTAAATAGTTCGCAGATTTCAACGAGATCAATGTGTTGACAATATGTTACAATGTATTATATACGACACACTATATACGCATGTACCCCCACGTACACGAAATATTCTAAAATATTAGTTGTTTAAAAACTATGTTTAATTGTTAAAATATATTTATTTTTTACATTCGACTAGTTACATCATAGCTATACTGGGATTAGAACGATTTTTAAGGTGATCCCAAGATATCGAAGAGAAAATTTACAGCTCATTTAGCGAACTTGGCGTAAATGAATTTGACAAACTCTGCTATAAAACGTTGTATATTTTAAAAAATGATCCACCTATCCACGCATATGCTTAATTGGCCGACAATATTAATATCCGTACGGCCTGCAGCCAATTCGTCATGGTCGATACCTATAAAATAAATACTACACATTCTACATCTGATTTTGATTATCCAAACAATTCGTATTATAAACCGAATTACGCATACATGCCAATAGGTCGTTGTATGTATGGCAAACAAAATAACGCAAAAAAGTATATAGAGGCACTAATAAAATTATACGTACGTGAATTTTACCTATTATGGTCGTCAGTTAGTTATGTTTGACGGTTGTAATCTAAACTTATCTATTAAATGAGAATTTGTAAGCAGATTTTATCTGTTGCTATTAAAAAAAATACGTTTACTGTTCATCAATTAATTAAGTTATGAACGTATAATGTGTTGCTTATTAGGCTTGTAGCTAAATAGGAAACCATTTTATATTCGCGTAAAGTTATTTTAATTGCGAACTAACATATGTAAAACGATGAATTAATTTACAGGTATTTGTTTATTGGTATTTATTACGAATTTTCGGTTTAAAATAAAAAAATGTATATACATCAAGTCTACGTTGTGTTATTTTTAAACGAGTAACCGTTTTGACAATCTTCCAATAATAACTAAGAGTCTTAAAAAGCATAGTCCAAAATGACTAATATAACATTTTCTATTCCAAACATTTAAGAAAACCATATTATAATTATTTGACATTTTTCGCGGGTAATTTCTATCCCAGAATAGCGATCTATTATTCAAAAAACGATAATTTATCACAGGGAGCCCCGATAATTTTGAATAATAAATGTACAAAATTATATAAAAAAAATATCGCTTTTTTTAAAATAATATTATAATTATAACGAAATTCGTAAACTATAATTACGGTTTTACATACAGGATGATGTTTACAAAATTAAAATAAATTATTTCTCGGAATTCAGAAATAAACAAGCCATTTGGATGGGAACAATATATTCTATATCATTTTTGAACAATTTTTAATCTTGAAACGCTATAATGTATTTAATTATTGTTGCGGTTAATTGATGTGTAAGTACCGCTAACTTTTTTGTCTTTATTCAAGTATATAAGGACTTGGATCCAAATTATAATATGCATTGTTCATAAGCAGATAGAGAGATCACTAAACCGTCAATTACATTTAAAATCAGAAAGTTCTACATAGACGCCAATTATTCATATTTAACGAAAATTGAACCGCGTTTAATGTATCATTATAAATCAAAAGTATAACTATTAAAATAGTATATGATTATAAGACGTATTCTAACTATTTTATTAAATTTAGTTGTTTAATGGTTTAACTATATGTTTATTCGGTAATTGAGCAATTCATTTATTGTATATGTATTATTACTTAAATACCTGTTTATTGTTTCGTTCAATATGTTTATGCAATTTTAAAATGTCTAAAATATTCAATAACAAAAATGTACAAACCCTTCATATTTTTAATGTTTAATAAAAATTGAGTGTGAAAATTATTTTCGTATTTCATATAACAACTATAAGGCTTATTTTAATTATGTCGATAAGATAAAATAAACGCGTTTTGTACAACGCACACGAAAGCATGCAATATAAAAAGTTAAAATATAAATATTTTTCTGAGTAAATTCTAAAAAATCTGTTTAATTCGCGCACACATACATACTTACATATATAGATATAGTTTGAATGTGTGTACGTTCATTTCATAAAAATCTTACGATTCCGTGTTTTTTATTATTATAATTATTTATTTGTGTATTAATAATATATTATTTTATAAACGATTTATATTTTTTGAAAAAGGATCGAATTTTTAATATTCTAATAAAAATATTGTCAAACATTACTTCGTAACATTTTAATATAACACAGTTGGTTATATAATACAAAACATTTAACAAATGCGTGTTATCAATTATTCAATAACTTAAAAAATTCAAAAATGACAGAAAAATAAAAATTCAAAAATCGAAAACGTTAACATTTATTGTGCACTTTAAGTTTTAACTTTAGTAATTTTAATTGCATATTTGAAACATAAAAAAAATTATAATTCAAACTCGAAATCATCGATAGTTAATTTGTAAATAATATTACGAATATTTTTTATTTTAATAAAAACTTTGTTATATTTTTTAATTTTAATTTTACAAAATTATATCTTTAAGTGTATATGGAAATTTATTCAAATAAAATTATGACGTTTTTATTTTAAAATTATATTTTTAAAAATTGAAAAAACCATCTCGTTATTTTCCATGTATTAAATGATTGAATGATGTCACGATATTTTTTAAAAAATTTTAATTTTAATTTTAATAAATAAAATTTTTATTTATTAAAATATCATAAATTAAACTTATATTCTTATAAAATATTATCAATATTTAAAACAATTCATATTTTTAATAATTTGTTATGGACGTATAAGTTTTAAAGTTAACATTGAAGTATTGTTTACATTTTTAACTATTTTGTTTTAGTATTGACAATAAATTTTCACTTATAAAACTGATGATATTTAGAACATATATTTATTAATTTATTTATTTATAATATTACGCTCAAAAATAATTAAAAAATTTTATCTCGTTTTCATAATTCTAAAATTAATAATTAATGAAAATAAAATTAGAATACTTTGAGTTAATCATTTTATAAATTGATATATTTGGTTTATATTTAAAATTAGTAAACGGCAGTTTTTAACGGTTTTTTACAATTTGGTAATACATTTTTCTTAAATATAAAAATTACTAACAAAAATCAAAAACCGATTACATCCAATACAAATCATTTCTTAAATGACCATTAATATAAAATATTTATGGTATTACGTTTATAAACGCTCTATATAATTAAATAAATATGTTTCACGTAAAAACGATCCCAAATAAACATATTTTTAACTCGTATAAGTTTATCACTACCTTAAAACGTTTTAATTTAGTTATTAAGTTTTAATCATTCGTGGTAGACATACAATTATTTTTTTAAACAATACGTTTTGTATGTTTATAAAAGAAAATTACAATAGTTTTAATTAAAAATAATACGCGTACATTGTAATTAATAATTTAATAACGTAATTATTATTTAATAGTCTTATTTTTATTTAAAGAGGTTAATCATGCGTTCGATATTTTATATACCTAACAAAATTCAAGTAAATTTACCTAAAACGTAATATAAAAAATTTAATGGTTTTATTAAACAATAAATTCATCTCGGTTGATATTATGAACAAAAACTTTATATACTATGTATTCTTAAGGAAATGTTTAACCATCAGCTGTAGAAAATTTAATCGTTTCTTGTAAGTTCTATAATTTAATATTCAAAAAAAATAATATGATTCAATGAATTTAACATACAATGATATGTATGTATTACATTTTTTTATTTATTCAAATACTTTTGTTTTTATTTCGTCTAAAAAAGTGCTAAATTTATATGCTATATATTGTAATTCCATTTGTACCTACTAATATTATTACTTTTTTTTTTTTGTAATTTGTATAAGCTTATGAAATTGAAGTGTATGTATATGTATATATATATATATATATATATATATATATATATATATTGTGATTTTTAGGATTAGTCGAAATTTTTTAATAATTTACTTTTCATTTCTTTATGTAAAACATTTACCGTACACAATTGAAGAATACTAATCAATGTATTTCAAAACAAAAATATTGTATTTAATCATTCAATGACGATAATTCGAATAACTCTTTTTTTAGTACTGGATGCAAATAAGTTTTTGACAAAATTAATAAATATATAATATGCCCTGTACTATTTATTCGGTAAATTCTCCATAAACAACAAGTTCAAACTATTTACAGATAAATATACAATATTTTTATACATAAAGACTAAAAACCAAATCACTATATTTTTATAAAATTAACAATTCTAATTCAACCAAAGAAATATTCCAACATATTATTGTTTAATAATAATTAAAATAAGTAACGGTATCGTTAAAAAATTAATATTTAATATTCATATTCAGTATTCGTAATAAATATAATGTTTGTTGAATTTCATAAAATACACAACATGTTTGCAACTAATTTTTTACTCCTAACGAAAACTAATGATTATTAATTGTGTAATGAATAAATGAAAAAAATATTTAAAAAGTATTGTGTCAGCAAATTATTATAAATATTCAAATAAAATATTCCAGTATGTATATATATATATATATATAATAACGTTAGAAAATATATAAAAATACGTAAGGTCATCAGAGATTTTCTTAATAACGAAGATAAACTACGTCGTCAAAACAATGCCTGAACACCGTGAGACTTTTCCCACTATATCAAAGGTTGTTCTTAGCGATGAACTCGGTTGATCATAAAGACCAACTAATCATATCCATGTCACTAAGACTTAAAGTGACCCTGGTAACTTTTCAAACTACACCTAATTTCAAAATATGATACGTAATATAAATTTAAGTTCGTATATTATATAAAATTATTATTTTTTCCATTCGCAATACGGAAAACACAATGTTCAACACAATTGTTCTTAAATATTTCAATTATTTCTACATTTCATGACGAATCTACTTCATTTTGTGTTACTTATAAAATACCGATACATAATTTTTATAGAAACATATATAGGTAGTTATTTATTTATTTATATATATTTATTTATTAATTTATTTATTTATTTGAAACCTTTCGGTAAGAACTATTGTAGCTCAACAATTACATAATAATAATTACATACTAATAAGAAAAAAAATATTATGTACATTAAAAGAGAAAAAGTCAAAACAAAGAGAAAATTAAATTAAATCCTAAAACCTGAATCTAGGAGGAAATTCAGAATGCTTTTAATTAGGTAAATGTTATCGGAGGACAAAGAATTAACGTAAGAAAAATGTATTTATATAGCACTTATAAATGTGTATAATTTACTAAATTAGACGTTAAATGCCCGTATTAGATATAATTAATAATATTAAACGATTTTTCGACGAAAAAATTTGCCAAACCTATAATAAGGGACTATTTATTACAAAATAAAATATTTTCAAAAAAAATAATAATTAAGATGTAGAATAAATTAGTGCGATTTGTGTTATTTAAACGTAAGAATAATGACTAATATGGACATAGCGTGAAAATGATATTAGATTTGACGCTTTTGATAAATCCTAAAACACATAATATAACACACCGACAGGAATGTAAAATAAACAATATAACCCTGTGATCGAATAACAACGTTCAAAAAGAAAAGCGAATACCACGACTAATCCGAATGTACGAATAAACGATACAAGGGAAGAGGAAGGGTACGAATAGGAAATAACACTCCAAATAAGCCTAAAGTTGGCTAGTCAAAATATAATCATACTCACTCAAACTGTCTCCACGTAATCCATACGCGATAATATAACGCTGACGAACGACGAATAAACAAAAGCGAATGGACGAACCAAGCGCGCCGAAAATTTTGCCAGATAAACGGTTATTGGTAATCGTCGGACGACGAAAAACGAATAAAAGATTCGCGCACTCGATGTGTACAAATGAATGTTTTGGGTGGTTGGTGGTTGTAGGGGTGGGGAATTCGCGAGGAATATAAAACAGACACGAACGCGGCCGAGACGACGGTGACGGCGGGTATTATCCGACTATTCGTACGGAAAGGAGAGTCGAGGGGGAGGGAGGAGGATGGGAAAACGATGGCGAGAAATAAAGAGTCGACGATCGGGCGTGAAAATAAAAAGCGCGCACAACACGGAGACACGACGACGACGGCGGCGGCGGCGGCGGCGGTGGCGGCGATTTGGTCGCGAACGACGCGGACGGCACACACAGACTGAACACTCGCGCTCGAGACGACTACGGCGACGGCGGCGGCCGTAACGCGTGTGTGTGCGTGCGTACGTGTGTGTACGTGTACGTGTACATCCTGTTGCGCCGACCGTCACAAACACACGCACACGCGTACATTCACGCGCGCGCACCCTGCGCGATCGGTGGCGGCCATGAGTAATGGAGGGTGGAACAAGGAAGTACGGCGACTGTACCGAAGTCCTACGGCTATAATAACGGTAATAACGGTAATATATTCGTAACGAATTTGCGGGAGAATAGGTGCATAGGTGTGATGCTCCGCCGCCGTTTGTTGTCAAACGGGAAATAACGATCGTCGCCCTCCTGTCTCGCGGCGGACGACGACGATGACGACGGTTACTTCGCTAGACGGGACGCTTTCGTACGCGTTTTTCGTAACTGACGACGGACGTGTATTTATCGCGTTCGCCGTCGCGTACACGTCGGCAACGGCGCGGCCGGACGCGCGAATACCACGGCCGTCGTTACGTACCCCTACGCCGCCCGTACGTGTGTACAAAACTACCGCCGTACCCATATAACCTACATGCGAGACCGTCTTCCGAAGAACCCGTAACGGTTGTTTTTATTGAAACGTAATCAACGTACGTGTCCGCAGATGAAATCGTACAATACACCGGCCGAGGGTAAATCGGTCCGCGAAATCCGCTTAAATTCCTTCGTTCGTTCGTTCGTGTACCGAAATTGCCTACTCGAGACGCCGGATCGTGGCGCCTTTTCCATATCCAGTCCGGTAACGTCGCGCCGTCCACCGGAAAACTTCCGAACATCCACCGCCGACGACGACTAATATCGCGGCTAATCGATTTGCCCGCACGTGACGGCCTCGCGTGCGTGCGCGCCGCGTGATTTTCGTTCGTCCGCGCGCGCTTTTATTCGTTCGCGATGGAAAACTCGAATTTTCACCGTGCGAGTCCGTTTCGCTAGTATTTCGTATCGCGCGTTTTCGCGGCGTTCTTGCCTCGCAAACCGGCACTCGCTCGCGTTCCGACGAATAACAGACGTTCCGATAGATACGCCAAAAACATGGACGATCAGTGGTCGACTCGTTCAATTTTATCATCGACGACTTAAGTCTCAACGAGAAATGTTCCATTGTTTACGCTGCACGCGCTCGTCGCAGTCGAATACGTCCCAGAGTCGCTACAAAATAATTTTTCGAGCCCCTTGTCAATTAAACCAATACCGGAATGTCAATTACGCTACGAATGGAAAATCAAACGAATATTATTATCGTTATTCGAAGTTTGTAAATAATGAATCACTCTTCCGCCGAAAATTGCGACATTGGGTCGATATTGTTTTTTTCACGAATCGACCACGATTAAACGGGTATAGTAAAATATTACGTTATTAACGGTACCGTATACATGTATTCTAATCGTAAGAGACATTTTCTTCAAACACTCGGCAATTTTCGAACGTATTATGAAAACAACATTCCGTAGACTAACGTAGTACAAACGTGCACGGAAAAAACGAATATCGTACAATCGTAGAAACTCGAACACAATTTAAGGACGACGAAATTAAAAAAAAAAAACAAAGCCCCGTTATCGTGTAAATAAAATAATAATTATAACGGTTTCAACTGGATTACGTAAAAATAAGATTATTATTTTTTACGGCGTGTTGCAACGATTTACTGGAACGGTTAATGATAATACTTATTACGGCCGATCACCATTTAC
Organism: Geopemphigus sp. TES_GeoC_2020; assembly: GCA_025469175.1. Classification (NCBI taxonomy): domain Eukaryota; kingdom Metazoa; phylum Arthropoda; class Insecta; order Hemiptera; family Aphididae; genus Geopemphigus; species Geopemphigus sp. TES_GeoC_2020. The sequence continues at coordinate 37,439 of JAIPRN010001686.1, forward strand.
TATAAGGTAGTTTCGTAAATGTAAATCGTCGTCCGGCGGAAAACGTTCGACCGTTTAAAATTCGCGCGATTGTTCTCGTAACGTTCGATTCAATTCCGTTGTCGTTCGACGTCGTTATAAATCCGCGTAATCGTTCATCGTCCGACGTATTACGAAAAAATACCGTCTCGGCATCTCAACTTGGATACGGCTTCACACACACCGACTATCCCTACTATACGCGCACCGCGGCCAAGCTGGTAATCATGTCTCCCACTGCCTTTGAATCCAACAATGACGACCGAATGCGACGCACGTGCGTGAAAATTGTATACATTTATCGTCGGCCAATCCCCGTCTCTCTTTTTTGGCCATTCGGTTCGTTTTTCAAAATTTCGTGACGATGCGCGCTCAACTCGTTGTTACCATACATTTTCATTCACGTTTTGACTCTGCCCGATAAACGTATTTCTCACCGAGCACATTTTATTTCCAATTCTCGCTCATTTTACATGTCGCTACTTAACGGTTACGTGTTATAAGATTATAACTAGTTCGATAATTATTATTAAAAAATAAATCACCGAAAGTCACCTGGCATGGGCAAGATACGGAATTGTCTATATTATTGTGTTAACGCGTAAGAGGTACTGAAAAACTAATGTTCGTATATATATATTTAAAGCGTCGGTCGAAGGCGAAGTTCTTTTTTCCCCTTTCACCCAAGTTTTATGTAGTTTTCATTTACGCTTTATTCGGTCAACGTTTAACACTAGTCGACTTTGTCGGCCCCCTTTAAATTAAAACATTTTTTGTCGAGTCATCCCGAGTATAATTTATTTTCTTCGGTTAACAATATCGGGCGTTTTATATTTGTCGTCGTCTCTTTCATTTGCGTATTTCATTTAAGTTATAAGTCACGAAAATATACAAAACCCAAAACTGTCTCGACTCTTAATTATACATACACCCTAACGTAGTGATCACAGCCGGTCACTATACATTTGTCTTTGAACTTGGGCGAAACTTTCATTTCATAACGCTTAATATTACGACTACTAAATATCAATTCTGAGCAAGTCGATGATTTATTTTAACTCGGTTAAATTAATAAATAAAAACGGAAAAGTTTAAAGTTCGTAGTTTTTTTTTCTAACGACTTTGTTAAGTTAATTTTAAAAATAACAATCGATTACCTTAAGTTAATGTTTTGTGTACGCGTCAATAAAACATTCGAGATTTATAATACAATTAAATGTCTATTAATTTTACGGCGACGTTATTTTTCTTTACTTCCGGCATTTACGATAAACATTATTAAAATAATTTCAATCTAAACGAGACGTGTATATTTTTCTTCGTATGGCAATAAAAGTACGAAAATAAAATACGTTTAACAAATATTTACCATAAGTTTAATAGCCGTACTAATAGCTATAATAATATGAATGATATTACCAGCATTGCATAATCGTCGACTATAAGCAGTTTTCTGAGATAACACATTATAATTTCGCCAAAAATAAATAAAAACGCGAACCAAACACGCCGTTTAATATAGTTTATTGACGGTGACGGATTATTATATTTTTTTATATTACGGGGAAACTATTACACGTGTAGGTATTCCCATTTAATCCGAATATTTTTGGGAATCAAACGATTATCAAAATATTTATTAAAATTGGCAAAAATAACTCGTTAATTGTGATTTAACCATTTTGACAACGGTGACGATTTAAAATTAAAATGTATCCTTTCAAAATTAACCGGGTTTTAGTTCGACACAATTCGTTAATTAAGTTAAATTAACAAAAATCAAATGTAAAATTTAAGTTGATAAATAAAATTAACTTCACTATTAACTTAACTTCAGCTTATTAATTCGTTAATGCTCAACATTATTAAATATCAACGCAATGTCCGAAACGTGTAAAATACATAATTATAAAATATTGTCGTTTAATATTATAATACTTTGAATATATTATTGATTATTTTACAATTGTAATAAAAGAGGAATTTTAAACTATTATTATTAACAAGAAATACAATTTAATTGTACGTATACGAGTTTATAAACGACTATTGACGAATCTATATTTTAATAATGTATACTACTACTTATTCACTATTAGGCCCGTGTACACATTCGTATTTTCACTTTCACAAAGTCCTTACACGGCCTCCGGTATTACTTTTAGATTGTGTGCGTTATACGTTATTATTTAAACAGGCGTTACATTTACGATATATTCGATTTAAAAACGAAAATAATAATCGGTATTCCCGTTGACGTCACGTACCAAAGTGTATATTAGACGACAACAAAAATCACGGACGAATATTATCTTGCCACGCGTAGAATTCTGTGTTGTAAATAAATGTATCTCGAGACTACCTCGTGGTAATTACCCGACCAGGCAATACAATATAATGTGAGTATATACAAATCGGGAAATGATTCGTTGGCCGTAATTTTCCAATACGCTCACTGTTTACTTATTTTAAGCTTGTTAGCGAGAACGTTCCTGTCTAGGCGAGAGAATCGATATATCCACACGGAAAACAATGCGCAATTTCGCGTTTTAATCATACGAAAGTAACATACTCGCGACGAATTTTCGAACAAAAGCGTTTCGCGAGTAATCAAACTATAAATTTATCTTCCTCGGGGTTCTATTTTCTACTAAATGGCCCTGAACCATTACCGTCAAAAACGTTTTCCACCAAAAACGAAACAGGTTTTTTTCCTATATGTCGTAGGAACTCCTATATATATATTTTTTTTTTTTGTTCATCTTCAGTCATTACTCGCTCGCTGACCGAAAAGCCTTAATAACGTTACTTCAGCCAAAAAACTCGCCACCACTTACAATAAACATGATGTAAAAACGTAGGTGGTACGAGTTCCCTCTACAAATATGTTTATTGTCAACGGTTTTCATCGCCTACAACACCTGGTGCTGGCGATTGGACCGGATGTCCCAGTGGAAATCTCTCACAAAATCATCCGGCACTCGGACGGACCTCTATGTGCAACTTCTGGGAGTAAAAAGACTCCATGCTTCACACGTAGTGCTTGTACTCGCCTTTATCCACAGAACAAAGCGCGAGGCGTCTGCCACCCATACGCCCCATTTTCACGTTCGATCTGGCGCCGAATCCACTCGTCACTTGCTCGCCTCCTGGGTTGCATCTGAAATAGTCCACGTCCGGCCCGACCCGGGAGCTCAGACGAAAGAAAATTATACTTACTGGTGCTTGGAGGTTCCCTCAAACCTTACCGGCCCCAACTAACTAACGTATGGATCGGCTTGGTCGACCTACCAAAGCAGTCGTTCAAGTCTTCTTTACCACCACAAACTGAATGCCACGATGGGAATCTTATGAATTTCTGGATATTTAAATTGCAAAAATATTATCGTTGCCGTACATTTGCTTTTTAGTTATGAAATAAACTTAAAAAACAATATTTTTGCGCAAAAGGATACATCGCGTATACTTATTTATGTTGCTTTCGTTATTAATTATAAACAACGCGAGGGAGAGATACACACCATTTATGAACGAATCTACTTCGATACGAATATAATACCATGAATTAAATATTCAATCTATACTTATACGTAAAAAATACTTCTTGTTA
>JAIPRN010001687.1:0-41011 GCA_025469175.1 Geopemphigus sp. TES_GeoC_2020
ACAACGGTAGTAAAAACGTACGACCAATAAAGTTTCGTCGTATAGTTCAGCCAGTCGCTAGACCCGCGCGCCAGGCGTGTTCCTTTGTCGACGGCACGCGACGAACGCCGAACGAAATAACGGTCCTTCCCCCATCCGTTCGTTTTTATTATAGTTATTATTTCGAAACGTCAAGTCTTCTCGAAACGGTCGGGTGACGAGTTTGCGCGTCGCTCGCCACGACCCGTACAATTACAATTTCGAAAAACGAAACGCTCGGCCCGGTCCGTGTAACACTAAATGCGTGTATTTCATCAGCGATTCGTCGACGGTGGTGTACGCAAAAACGAGTACCGCGCGTATGACTCGGTTAACATAAAACTCGGCGGCGGAGGTCGTCCGGTCTTAGGCGCGTTCCATTTAGCGCGTTTGGTTGGGTGACGGTTGTTCGGTCGTTACGAAATACCACCGCGAACGGCGCACGCCGTTGCGAAGGCAGCAAATGTTCACGATCGCCGGCCATACGAATATTTTCAGAACATTACGAAGTGTGTGCCAACGACGGGAGATCAAATCGTAAACGATTCGACTATTCCGCCATCCAATTACCCGCGTTAATGTTTCGGTACCGAAGGTATCGCTCGCCCTCAACTCGAAGTATCACCGTTTGGACGTTCGCGTATTCGGCACGTACAACACTCTCCCGTTAACGACGGATCCCCAGGTGCCGTTTCGTTTTTCGGTACAAACGCGGCGACCAATTCCGACGCCGGAAAAACGCAGAATCGTCACGACGCTTTATAACAATCGTATCGGCCCGGTGCGTCGTGTTATTTGATATTATCGCGTTTCATTTTGTCTATCGATCCGCGCGTGATGACGAAGCGTAAGCGACAACAGTAGTTATGTCCGTGTACGGACAAGGGTTAGGTTAGGTTAGGTACTTTATTACTACTACCATTTTTTATACTTAGAAACGAAATTTACCGTTTCTAACCATACACCAATATCGTTTCGGACACGTCGCGGTATATCGAACAACGACCGTAGTAATATACACGGCGGACGGTCCGATTGTATTGTTCGCCGCGCCTTTTTTACACCCGTAAAATCATACAACGTCCGGTAAACCAAATGTGCCTGCGATCCGAGTGTACGTCGACAATGGTGACGTAAGCCATACCCGTACGGTACTACAAAACGCGCCGTGTTTGGAAACATACCCGACCTGCTGTCGGGTAGTCCGCATTTTTTAAACGAACGTTCCTGTTTAAGCGCACCACGGTAGTCGCAAACACAAAGGGCGTCCGGGATGTAACGAAAGTTAAAAAATAAATCGTAAGTAACGACAATAAAAAAAAATGTGGAAATCTTCAAAAAAAATATCAAAAAAACGTCGTACAAGCGGTTTTCTCGACTATTTGCCGAAAATTTAATTTCGCGTTTAAATTGGCCCTTCGGTTACGTATATATATATATACGAATTATGAATTGTTTATTAGTTTACTTCATTATTCGCGTCACGGGTATACGACCTTATTAAAATATTAACCTAACCGCGGTGTCTGGACCGACTCTCGGAATTCGTAATTATACGTCTCGGAACGTACGCCATATCCGCCGATTATTAAATATGTATTATTGGCGTCCGTCGAAACGTTTCAAAATAACGCGAACAAAAAACCTTAAAAGAACAATTTATTAACGATGATGGTGGCAACTATAACGCCGACGATCAAATTGACGACAAACACGACGAGCTGAAAGTGGCTGGATAAGAACCGAGCCCTACAGCGACGACAACAACGCTAGCCAAAGTAGAATAACGAAAACGGTATTTTCGACGTTTCGTCGTCGATGATTAAAAGACAAGACCGGCGAACGTTTTCGATCGAAACGGCGAAAACATTTTTGAATTAACGCGTCGATTTCGATTGGAATTTATTTTTAAATTTATTTCCGAATCTTCGGAATCGAACGCTCGAATTTCGGTAACACTTCGCCGTCGCTCTACGGTTATAACCGCGAGAACGAACCGCACAAATCGTCGAGTCAGGCAATGTTGTTGGTGGCGGTTGGGGGATGGAAAGGACCGAACGGAATATTACCGTTCCAAACGTAAAACTAAAGCGGCGACCGCGAAAAAATTCGGCCGGTAACGACCAACCCCTCGCTTCTCATCACACATGGTATCTACAACAACTGCCGAAATTTTCACGCGATTTTCACCGGAGGTGTGGGAGCGAAACGTCGCCAACATATTCGCCGCGTACCATTGCGTATTCGAACAATTTGTTCGTCCATAACGACGACGACAAGCGAAACGGGTACGTCGATGATTATCATCGTTTCGGCGAGACGTATTTCGAAATTTTTGTCGAACGAAACGCGTTTTCCCGGCCTGACCTGTATTGCTTATTCCGTCGCAAACGCGTTTTGATTTTTAAATTAGTTAAGCGTTAATTTCGGATTGCGAGTACTTACGACGAAGTTTCGCGGATCCGTAAATAATTAACGTTACCCCAGGGGCCCGCGAGGTAAAATATTGATTCGCAAACCGTCCGTTACGTTTTGATGAACCGCCAAGTATATCACGTACGTAACCTTATCGTAATGCTACGGGCAAAGTGACGACGGTATTTTCAAAACGTTTCACGTCAAATATACGATTTTTCGATTGTAATCGCGAGTAAAACCATCCGAATATAAAGACTAAAGTTTTCCGACAGTCGATAATCCGGTAGAGTTCGTGAAGTTCGAACGTTTAACGAACAAATTTCGCGTCGTGTCCAAAACACACAGCCAATTCGACTAAAATATCACGCGGTACCCAGCGAACGTGACAGAACAATTCGTACGTGAACACTCGAGCTTCCGTTCAAAATTGTACACGAAATACGTTAAGATTCGTTACGGCAGTAATACAAAAAAGTATTTTAAAATCTACGCGTACGATTTAGAGCGGAGATTGCGTTCAAATTAATACGGCCGGTGATCGAACATTCCTAAATTCGCCGGACGACGCTGTGATAATGTTGGTCGACCAATTGATCGAAAGGCGCGCGCACGCCGCGGTGTCCGTAGATGCCAGGAATGCGGCCGATTTTGCCCGCGATCGATTTAACGACATGGGTAAGCGTCGTTTTTCGAATTCGACCATTCGTCGCGGCTTCCAAACGTCCCGAAAATAACAGCAACCACGCCCGGCGTCGCGGTTTTCTCGACGATATTCGCGTATCAAATACTTACACCGAAAACCGCACGCGTCGACCTATAGCAGTAATAGTAGTAGTAGAAATCGTCGTTTCGTGATAAACGCGATATTGTTTACGGTAAATTTCAATGACCTTGGCTAGGGAAACAGAACGAAAAAAAAATTATAAATAAACCCGCCGACCGGCCAGTTTTTTTCGCGCGTGGTAATTAATTACGAAACGACACGCCAACGACCGTAAACGCGTAATTGTAAATCGCGATGCCGAATATAACAAACACGTAATTGGGAAATCGTTCGATGTGTATTATATACGTCCGTACCCAGAATGCGACCAGCGGCGAAATGTTAATTTCGATTAGAACGACGTTACGTCGGGGTTTCGTCGTCAAATTTTTATAGCGCGCGAAAAATACCGAATCGAGCGTAAAAATATTATCGAGAGGAAAATATAGATCGTTTTGGACACGTAATTCGCTCGCGTTTCGCGCACGTCGCCATATAAACGTCTGTCGGACGAACGACGGAAAACACTTTACGCGATACGATACGATACGATACGAAAAATGTTCCCACTCCCCATACTGTTTTATCGGATTCGGACCGTTCGTACGGATTATCTATCGCTTCGAGCGTGGTACGCGAGTGAAAATGTCCAGAAACGCCGCCCAATCCGAGAACGACGAGTAATCTTAAAACCAGATTTACCTGGACCACCCTTCGACAAAATAAAATATGCCGCCCTTGTTTCGAAATTCTGACATGTTTAGTGCGACCGTAAAATCAAAAGCGATTCAGCGGCAGTAAAAACTCGAATTTTCACGCTTTAAAAAAAAAATTCGCTCTAAAAAACTCAACGTCGGTTTGTGCAAAAACACTCGTTATCGTAAGGCGCGATTTTTTTAGATACGAAATCCGTAATTGTATTATGGAAATCGAGAGGTACACACCTATCGTCGATACATTGAAAACGGCTGAACAGTTTTCCGTCGAACGAAGAAATAATCGTTGAGATGTTTACGTACAAGAAAAAGATCGTTCGGCGCCGCGTAATTCGCCACGGCAGAACGGACGAATGCGCCGATATGCTCTTTCAACGTTCGGGTATATAGAGCACTGTACAAGTCTCGTCTTTCGATCGGCTAATTTTCGTTTTCGTCGCCGCCAAAATGTCGGTAGTCGTGACGGAAAAATTTACCGCCCCCTGGCAGTGTTACGTAAATTGAAAACGACGGGGCGCTTTTTCGATATATCGTCAAACGTGTCCGGGAAATAATTTTCCGCGTTTCGCTCGCGAACCGCAACGCCGAAAACAATACACACAGGTACAATCGCGAGTGTATATATATGAAATCCGTTACTAACGTAGCGGCGCTACGATTATGATTAAAATTGTACGTTCGGGTTGGTCCGTGAAACAACGTGCGTCTATCGTCACTAACGCGAATTTAATCTCGCTGAAATATCATGAACGACACAATAAGTCGAACGCAACGTCGCGTTTCGAGTAAACCGTACGTACGATTCGACAATCGTATAGCTAATACTACAAAATAATACCAACAAACATACGCCGAGTGTTCCGCTATTCCGTAACGAGACCGCGCGACTAGACTGTGTACGCGATATTGAAACTGGCGGTAAAAGAACAGCATAAAATCTTTTCTTCGGTCCTCTCTAACCTAACCAAATGTCGGTGGTTCTTCTGTCGTTCCGTTACGATTCCGAAAACGTTACCGAAACGCTCGCGATTTTCGCTCGTTATTCGGTCGAATAATACGCGTACGTAACGATTTATTAACGAAATTCAATTACATTCTGGAAGGCTACACACGTACGCGGCGTTTCGCGATTATATTATCGATTTTATTTGAATTTTTTTATTGACCCGGAAAATTTGAACACGTAACATATATATATTGCCGACCGAACGAATTTCGAAAATCGATAGTCGACGCTTTTCTTCGTACGTGTTCGATCAAGGAGCATGATTTACAGAGGAAACGCGCAAAAATATAATAGAAATTAACGCAATGACATTCCGCAGGACGAAAGTAAAAAACCATTTTGGGCGACCGACGACAGCGACGACGAAACGCGTAAACGAAATCTTAACGAGCGCATGCCGCTCGCGTAAGTATTCGTAATCGACGTCACGTAGACGATAACCTAATCTAAATTTAACGCACTGTTTGGAGTACGGTTCAAGTATTGACTTTTTGCGCCGGTTCGCCCCGTACGAACGGATTCAATTATTTCCAATACTCCACCCGTTCGCTCAAGTACCCCCGGCTAATTGCGTTACGCGCCTATTTAATTTTCGTTCGTTTAATACGCGCGGGTCGGCGCGTTCACGGTGGGTAACACTATCCCGGTGCACTATTTACAATTGTCGGCAAGACCAAACCGCACTCTCTCCGTGGGGGCCGTCCTCAGAGACTGGACGAAATATTTCCAATTTTCATGTCGACGCCGTTCAATTACACAAATCCCTAGCTGCGGGAATCGCTTTAATGTCCAAACGAATGTTTTCCAACTGTTTTACGTTACCGCCGAATACGTAACGAACCGCCCGCCCGCGCGTTAGGAACTATCGTTATTCGCGTAAAAACGCCGGGCGCAGTGACGAAAAACGACTCGAGTTGCTGTCAATCATAATTACAAACGCGGCACGAAGTATTCCCTCTCCACCCTCCACCATCCTCGAGAGACACTGTGACACAAAGTTCGGACACGGACGGACTTTTGCCCTTCGGCCGCACGCCGACCTAATTTCGTGACGTACATGTTGACCAAACGCGATTTACACAAACGGCACTAACGGGTCCTAAAACCTGCGGCTATAACCGGGCTTGTTTAAGCGCCTCTCGGTTATACGGCCAATCATCGTACGAGTCCGGCGAGTGTGGTTTAAGTGGCCGCCGAACCCCATATGTTCGGTTTAATTCGCGTTTTCCGTAAAATACGGGCGTCGCTCGTTTTGAAATTCGGAAATTGTCGTCGTCTTTAATAGGCGCTAGAAAATTCTCGTCAATAACCACGCTGTTATGCGTATTTGACGTTCGGCCGAAACTACTCGACCGATTTTGGATGAAAGATGTGTCAATTGATTCGGCGTGACTAGAATGAATTGCGAGGGGTATCTGTAATTTAGGTCGTTTGGACAAAACGCGAAAACAACGATTTTGCGACTACGCACCGGTATTACGATTAATTCCTAAATACCGAATAAAATATCGTTTCGGGTATTTATAATACGCATGTCGGACTTGGGTCGGTTTCATCTTGGAAGTATTTGTGTTATGCCGAACGAAGAATATCGTGGTAAATATATAATTTTGAAGAATTACCCTCCCGAGAATGTTTCGAGACGTTGGAATACAAATCAGCGACATAGTTATGCGTTTATGTAAATGTTTAATGTCGACATTTTCCAAATGACTTTGGTAGAATTCAACAGCGCGATGAAAATTTTAAAAATTAATCCGACCCCATACGAAACTCCGGCAAGTCGAAACGTACATTTTATTACCGCTAATATTGATTTTTTGAAAATCGACGTGTTTTCGAAAAAAATTGCCTCGATTACGCGCGTAAATAAAATAAAAGAACGGTTATTGCCACTAAACACCGCTAGCCGGGAGAACGGAGATGCCGGAAATAATCAAGGTAAAAAAAAACTTATTTCCGTGTTTCGTCGTCGAAACAAAAGTGCGCTATTGAAAAGATGAAAAAATATTAATCTACGAATACAATTTCCGGTTGAACTACGAAACGTAGTTATTTTTGATATTTTAACCCTCAACGCGTACCCGTAGTATTTTGGAACTTAAATGAAGGATGTTTAGAAATTTTCCGTTAACATGGTCGATTCCGCGTAGGTAAATAACTAAACAACGGCCGCCCAGTAAACGAAAAACATTCGTCGGGCAGTAGGTGCGATAATTTACACAAGTTAAACGTCTTCCACGAGAATTACAAATGCTAAAACGATAAAAAAGAAATTCTCGACACGGCCGACGTAGACGAAGACATGTCAATAAAACACATAAATGTCTCCCACTGCCATCGTCGTTCGTACGTTCGTATTAATTAATAACCGCGCGGCGGCGGCGGTGACGACGACGACGACGGACTCAAAATCGATTTCGCGAAGTCACGTGCATTTGTAATTTGCGTTTGATTCCGATAATAATAGTTACTCTCCGTCTCGCCGAGCTCGAGTTGCGCACGTGTACTTACCTACACACACGCGCGCTCGCACGTATGTTTACGTATACGTTCGATGTACATGTAGAGAAATTGCGTTTAGAACTTAATACATCAACAACCGTTAATTACAAGCGTACGGGGCGCGCGTGCGTGTATCGGAAATAAGTACATTTTCCGTAACTTAACTGTGTCGTATCCGCCATCTTATTCCTCGTATTTACTCCGCTACGTACATTTCGTTTGCCAATTACAGTTAGTAGCAGTCCGAATAAATAATAACGACGAATAATTTCGATCCTTATAGATATTCGTTATTTATCTCCGGACAACGATTTCAGTCGTAATCTACGTAATTATTTATCTCGTTGTAGTAATCGTAACCTACGCGTCGACTGGTGACCCACTCTAGAGTAAATCGTGTTCCTAACGAAATATTTATATAATTAGTATCAATTATACGACACAATTAAATCGAGTAACCGTACGACGTCGTTTGGACATTTCGTAGTAAATTGTAAGTCGTAAGTGTCGTATTTTCGTAATTGATGTCGACGTCCGTCGTAAATCGCCGTCGGATATCTATAGAAATTTAGAAATATAAACTAAATATAAAAACTTTCGGGTTTAGAAGCCGCGGACAGTATAGTACGACCTTGAATATTAACGAAACACGCGTTAATATTTTATTTTTAACGAAGTATTCGCTTACGAATTTTAATGGGACGAATTGAAAATGTTCGCTCCCGGGTACAAATTTCGAATTTACGTCACTGGACCGTTAGTCACATAGTGTTGCTGGTTCGTGGAAAGTTTGAAACGCCATATAATTTCGTTCATCAGTTACCGTAGTAACAGTCGGAATACAGGACGGAATATCAGTTAATCGAGTACATAACAGGTACAGTAGAAACTCGCTATTTCGACTTCTATGAGAATTTTTGTTGGGTATTATATACTAATTGTCCGCTTACGTTTTGCGAAAAACGTGTTAGCATTCAACTACGAATAACACACGACAAACGTACGAATAAACCGACGACGATAAAATGCATCCGACGACAAATTAAAAATTACGACGAGTCGTGACTGTATAGTGGAGAAATTTATTCGCGAGCGCATTTATTATCTTATCGCGTATATATTTCGTATCAACGTTCGCACGAACGTGGCAACATAAATTGTACCGGGTACGGTTTTCGTTCGTCGTCTTATAGACATATAAAATGATCGATATAGTTAGTTCACGTATTAACTTGTAGTAATTAACTTGCATTGCTGTACGAGTAGTCGTTGAAATCTATTCGAAGGTAAAACAACCCGTTTAAATACGGTTTTTATAGGACGTTTCGGTGAAGGGAAACGACGCCGAGAAGGAATTATTAGTGTTCAGAAACATTTTGATTAAAAGAACGGTCGTTAAAATTCGTCATAATAAACGAATAAAAGTAAATCCCGACCAATACGGAGGAAGGATGCTATTTAAGACAATTAAATTGTATTGCGCACGCGTGAAACTTTAAAAAAATAATCAAATTACCTTGTAGCCGTTCCTGTTTGTTACTCGCCGTGTTCTCCAGTTGTTTAGTTTGAGGTATAAAACGCATCTGTCAAAAAATACGAAGGACGTACGCGGTCTTCTTCCGGTTTTTTTACCATTCATTTTTCCTTCACATTGTTGTTGAACTGCTCGTGCATTAGCGGACGTCCGTTTTTCTTCTCATTATTGCGTTCGTCATTGTTCGTCTCTCATTAACCTCGTCCAGTGCTGTTTCGTTCCACTTGCACTCCATTCAGCTAGTTCCTATATTATTCTTCGCCAAAGTCACATCTCCATCGTCTCCAGTCTATGCCTTGCGTACCTTTCCATCGTCCACGCTTCGCAACCATCTAACAGAATACTTCGAATGCACGTCTTTATCAACTTCGTTTTTGAATTTATACTTATCGATATTTGTCGATAGGTAGTACACTGGTATCTGAATTTAAATATAACGAATCTACGCGGAGTTAAAGAATGTTTCCAATTAGCGATTACACTTATATACAAATATGGTATATACGAATGTTTGAATATTTTAAAATGTATAATACAAATTATTATTATAGATCGTGACGTATTATTGTACAATTATAATATATTACGTTTATATGTCAAAACGCGCGATATTTTATATTTTTCTCATTCTTATTTTTTTTTTATAACGGTGTATTTTGTTTAATGTATTCGTTTTTTTCTTATTTCATTGTATACGATGAATGAAAATTATGACGGAAACCCGCGCAATACGACATTTCGTTATTTTTCCAATATTTAACGAAAGTCATTACGGTTACTGTCGTTGGCGAGGACACGAAATACAAAGTTGTTCTGGGCCCGTTGTTCCAACGTACTTTGTTCCTAATTCGAGGTACACTAGCGCACGGTATACGATGAATTGCGGTTAATAACCAACTATTCCGTTTCCGTAGTCGGCCTCTGGTGTTTTGGTCGTTCCGTTATGTTACGACAAAATATCTCTTGGTTCATACACAAGTTCCGACATCATCGAAGACTTCGCGAAGGACGAAACATTGTTCCGTCAACGCAACATTTACGTTCTTCAGATACCGTAAAAGATACCTATTGAAAACGCGTCGAGTTTCTTTTCTTGTTTCGGTTTGCGCTAGTAGATGACGACAAATGTCGATACGGAATAATGTCGAATACGTAATAAAATTCGTTTCATTCGACAAATCCGGAAGCTCGGAAAAGGCGCAGCGACTAATTCGGACTATTCACGTTCGCAATAACGTACGTTGAATTGATATCTAAACGTGTTCATATCGTGGAGTCAAACGACTACCTAATATATACGAAAATCGAAACAAGCGTTGTGCAAACATTGCGTTGCGTCCATGCACTATTTCGCGTTTTTGGGCGAAACCGATTGTCACGCGATTTTAGCATCGAAAATACGAATTCGCATGACGAACCCACGGTACAGTGTAAGGGTACAAATTTAACACGCACCGTTTCACCCCACGAGGGTAACACCGCACGCTTATCTCTTTGCTGCGGCGAAACGCGATGTGGTATCGTTGGCAAAATCGAACGTTCGAACGACAAAATGAAATTCGCACGACGATAAATTTACGAAACGTGCGTTCCACACGCGGCTGTCGGATAATAAAACGTCGGTGCGCACGTGCGCTTCGGCGGTTTCTAACTCCCGTTCACTCCCGTTGTCCATAATCGTACGCCGCGACGCATAACAATAGTCGATCAAATCCCCGTCCCTCCAACCATTCTCAATTCGCCGCCACAAATTATAATTTGGTATGATTTAATTCGTTAATTTAATTTAAAATAAAATAATTTAATTTATAATTTTTATTTATAACTGCGTCGCCGTTTTCAATATACGGACGTCGTTTTCAAAAAAAAATCCCGTTCACCGGTCGATATAATCGTTTTTGCAATTTTGACGCCTCACCTAACCTAACCTAACCTCCCATAGGAGGATAAAACGGGGCTAACGGTTCACGTAACGTCAACGCACACGTCATCGGCAGAATCATTTTTCATATTTTTAAATCGTTCGACGATCTTTTTTCTACTATCGCCACTCGCTACGAAAAACAAAATATTTTTACCATTTTCGTATTTGTCTCGTCAAGCGACGTTATTCGAAACGTAAACATCCACTGAATGCATCCATTGTACACGGTACAATTAATACTATAAAAACAACAGTTATATAAAACATATACGATCGTTGTAAAACGTTCGTTAATGACGTGTGAGATTGCTCCGATAATGAAACGATATTTAGCTCAACAGAATTTGGGAGTCGATCTTTGATCTCGTTTTTCACGTATTTTCGATCGATTTCTCGATATCGTAAAGCACCAATATCACGAATAACAACCCGCGTTTAGCGCGCCCCATAAAGTTAAATGTAACAATTTTAACTAGAAATCACCGGCTCAAGTGTACTGTATACGGGTGTTGTTATATTCCGTCGTCAGGTGTTGTTCGGTTATTCAGCACGTAGGCGACCGGTCGATGTGTACAAACTATAAACGGTAGAAGAAAAAAAACCGTTTGCCCAACAAGTGTCCCTCGGGTATACGTTTACTGCGACTACGGCAAGCGTCCCGAAATGGATTACATAAATGAAAGCAAAATGAATCGGTTTTTCTGCTTACGATATATTATAATAACATTATTTAAACGGACGCGAATGTATGCAAGCATCGCTTGAGCAAAGAGAGACAGGTGTGAACATCTTCAACGCAAGGGATATGAGCGTGTCACGCTTGATAATTTTCTCGTTTTTAATATCCATGGGTTTAGAAAGAAACAAATTCCTTTGGCTTGACTTATTTTTATAGAAATGCGGTTCGTTGCGATCGAATTGAAAAACAAATTGTCGTGTTGGTCCAAAAACAAAAATATAAATTCCGCGCCTGAACGGTACCGTTGGAACCGAATTTCGTGAGCTTTTAGAAAACCATGTATCGGAAATAATGGGTTTATTTACTCGTGTATCAAAATCGTCATTATTTCATACAAGCGGATGTAATTGACGCGGGCCTTAAATGACGGTCGGCGAAATCGACGCAATTTATCGGGTCAAAGTTAAAACATTTCCGACGAAAAACACGTGTTCCCATTCCGGTAAAAATTAATTATCGCTAACGCCTCTTGTAGACACGTATGTACCACGTAGTTATTCGTCGTGATTGAGACTCCAGGAAGCGGGATCGATTTATTTCGATTATAAAATTTAGTGGAAACGTACATTTGGAAAATCACATGAACGTACACCGTTAAAGAACTCCGAGAACGTTGCCGCAGTAAACGGACTATGACAATAATATCACGATTACAACCGATCCTTCGAAAAAAACGTTCAAGGTACGACGTGACAGGACAAAGCAGAACAGCTTTGCGAACATAATGCGCCCGCGCGCGCGCGTATAAAACGATAATGATATTATTCGCGAAACGTAATTGTAAGTGGCAATACAAGTACCACGATGTCAAATCGACAAAACATCGATTTTTGTTACGAAGCGGGAGTAATAACGAGTTGAAAAATCGTTTTTATGTTTTAGTCGTCCGCTGATTAACCTTGACTAGTTTCAATTATGGTATCGCGTTACATCGACTTTTAATTCGCATAATTAAAAGCCGCTCATAGCGGAAACGTCGAACACGAATTAAACGCGTTGGACTCGAAGTTTAATCTTGCACCCGAATCAACATTGAAACGAACGGTCCGTTGATTTGCGGCAACTTAGAGCGGTGATTGAAATATCAAGGATGCGGGACAAAATAGGCGCTTCGTACGTACTTCGTATTCAAAAGCGAAAATGGGTCGATTTTAATACTCGACTCGTTTTCATTCCGTAAAGTAATTGTTTCCGATTAAAATCGTAATTATCCGAATAAAATAAAAAAAACAAGAAAATATTTCCGCTTTAAGCTTAACTGGCCGAATCGGTATCGATTAGTTTTGTCGGCCATTTGTCCATTTTCACGGAACACTAATATACATAATGACACACGTATTATGTACAAATCGCTCTAAACACGTGTCTTGTTTATTTTTCGCGACGTAATTCATGTGTGCAATCCCCAAGCAATACATATTGCGTCTTAGAACTCGCGGATCACAATAATCGTCATAGGTTAGATAATCCTCCGTATACCAATATTTACAATAATAAACGCGGCGTTGTGAGTAAACTTCGGATAATAGTTGCGAGAGACGCCTTTTGTATTAAACTTTCCGCGCTCCTCTCTTTCTCGCCACCCTCCCCCCCCTCCCCGGCGCGGTATATCGTTAATTCGTGTTCGCGGGCGTTAACAAAGTCTATTGGCCGTAAACGGTTTTGCGCAAAAACTCCAACCAATTCGGAACTACCCGTTAAAACGTCTACGTAACGGATTATTGTTTACCGTTTCATGTACACAACAAATACGGCGATTTTGATCGTGCCGCGAACGCGGAATGCAAACCAAATAATACGGATAATGTTTGGCACACGAGCCCGGACACTTATAACCGCGCGGTTAGGCTATAAAAAAAAACCCACGAAGGTCTGTGAAAAAGGCGCGCCTACGTACGTACTGTTTGTAAATATGACCGGCGAAATAAGCGAACAACGACCTTGGTAATTATTATTAACCGAGATATTTATTCAAAATCGCATCTACGAATCCGCGTAATAATCATAATAATCCGGGTTTATTTTTACATACGTATCATGTACGTTCTGAGGTCTAATTTGTACACATCACCAGCATAATTATATACCAAATTGGCTGCGCACGCGCGCAATTCTTTTATTTTGTTCGTTTATGGTTTACGGTTGGCAATTATTGTTAATAATTGCGAAATATTGTGGTAAACGCGAGATAAAAGCTAAGGATAAAATTACGAAACGACGGGTGGGAAACTTAAAAAAGTTACTCGAACGATTCGTTATTATATACAAATGGAAATCGAACACAGAAAAAGAAAACGGAATGTTCAACGCCGCCGTAAATATGTGTGTATATACATATATATTTATTTATTTATTTATTTATTTATCCTTATTATTAAATTATCGATCGCTAGTAGCACGTTTTTGCAGAAGAAAAAACGCGCCACTAAAGTCGTACTCAATACCGAATCACAATCGCCAACTAGTTAGCGCAAGTTTTCGTTTAAAACTACTTTCCGAACAAACTTCGTTAAAAAATATTTTAGGCATTCGTAAAAATAAATCGACTAATTCTCGATCGAAATTCGTTTCACGTTACACCCATACCATTAGGCAAAAGTTCTGTCTCCATTAAATCGCGAATATTTAATTTAATAATTACCCTTATAGCTCGTGCGTCGAATCATCTACAAGTAATAAACTACTATTTCGATCATTCGACAATATTTCGGTTCCGATTATGTGCGACGTAACTTAAAAATTTAGACCCCCCACCACTAAAAGTTACCCGCGAATATCAATACTATCGAATACAAATATTAATGTGACACTCCGTTACACTTATATTTGTTTATTTATTATTTTTTTATAAAAACGTAAAAACAAAAACGAATAATCGACAAGTAATTGATATTTATCCGACGTTTATCGTTTATTTTTTATTATACTCTCTTAGTAAACAAAATATCGATACACGCCTATAAAACGATTTAATGTTTTTGTTTTAGTAATTGTAATAAACGTAGAACTTAAAACGTTCTTCTCGATTTTCGATTCATCGAATCGGACGTAAAATAACGTTTAACGTCTCGTTTCGTTCACTACGGTACTGTCAATTACGATGGTGGAAATAAGTATTGAACGAACGCGTTTGATGAAGACGATTGTCGACGGTTTTTTTTTCGTTTCAAAAATACCGCGGGCCATTGTGTGCGAAAAACCGTAAAAGTAATCGTCGACGAAATCGAAATAATGATGGGTGGAATTTCGTAAATTCGTAGCCGAACGTGAGAAAAGAAATTTCAAACGTCGGACACTTTCGCCCCCTGACCCTCGAGCATATAGGCCTGGAGATAGCGTCCGCGCCCACTGATTCCTCGTATCCACATGTAGTTACGTCACTGGTGTGCCCTGACGCTGTAGACTCGTACTCGAACGAACTATGTGCAAAGGCAAAAACATCGAACACATAAATACGACGAACAAAGTAAATACGGAAAAAATCTAACTTTAAAATTCGAATACACGTAAATACAAAGACGAAGCTAAACACATATAAATTTACATAAACTTAGGCCACGTGGCAGTATATATATATATAAACGTACACTTACTCGAAATTCCATTCCGACGATAATATTATAATAAAGTTCCAAAGTAAATATAATTTTGCTCCGTATAAAATATGAGATGAAACGCGAACTGAAATGTATACGAAAGAATATATATACGTATTAAAAGTTATTCAAATCGCCCGTGTATAACGACAATAATAATAATAATAATAACGTCGAAACCCGTGCGTCGAAATATTCGCGGCGTACCATTATAACGTGGAAAATCGTTTTCTAAGGACGGATATTTCGAAAACAAACCCATTACCTAAGTGAGGTAATTACGGTTTAACGTACACGCGTTCACGATACGTACGTATACGCGAACAATAGATATTCTATTACGCTAATTGTCCAACGATCGATACGAATCGTGTTTGGCGAACTTTCTAATTTATTTAGTTTTCGGGGAAACCGCGCGTTTTATATAATACGGAAATAATAACGGGACGAATTTGTTTTTTATATTGCCGAACGAAGACTTATTCGCGCGGTATAACGGACGCCGCTGAAGTTAAACTTTGTACGAACGTATTCGGAGCGACGGGGGAGATTGTATTATATAGTGTGTCCCGGTGCACGTTTTATCCGTCTCGCTGTATCAAACTGTACGGACACTCTGCGAAATTACCGACAATTTCCCGGCGCGAAAATTGCCAGTATACGCCGCAGACGACAATAATGTTCGTTCAAACCGTTCGCGAATTTACGCGGAACGTGTAAAAATAACGCGTTCTCGGACGCGCGCGAAATCTGACGAATTTTTCTCCGCGTCGAACGTTTCGAATTTATTCGCGTTTCGGACGTAGAAAACTGGTCGCCAATGGCAGGGAAGGTGGCGACCGACAGTATCGTAAACTGCTACGAAACACAATGGTGTTTACATTACAACGTTACAACGCAAAAATTGTACGAATCGCCCGGAATACCGGGGCGCGTGAATTTCCCGCGTATATTTTCACTAAACGTCGTCCCGAAAACGGCTTTGTATCGGAACGTATGTTTGTCGAAACGTTAAGTTGCGACATATCAAATCGCACCAAGGCCGCGGCGTTCAACACACGCGTAACCGTATAATGCCGCGCGTGTGACGAAAATATAAATCACGCGACATTTTATAATAACGACGTTTTCGAAAATTGTACAAGGTTTAATTACACGCACATATTGTAGTAATAGTAACGTTTCGAAGCGTCGATATTATTTATTTTATCGGATCATGTATCGAACGCGAACGGATAAACGGAGAACATTCAAAGACGATATGAATTGTGCGTCGAAATTCGAATTAACGACGATTACGATTAGTGGAACGTGACGGACACAGACGGTAAAAATATATCGTGTTATGTTTATAATTGAAAATTCGACGATTCGAACACATGTATATATATATATATATATACGAATATTCCAAACTCCCGTTTTTATTTTTCCGTTTATTAGCAACCGGAATTTTATTTCGAAGAGAGAAAGAGAGAAGGTTGTTTGACGTTTGTCGTTCCGTGTGGACTTATTAATTAAAACTTAACGAGTAAGTACGTGGAATACGAGACCAAAATACTTGAAAGCTTTTTTTCTCTAGCCTTTAACGCGCGACTCGTACACTGTTTGTTTTGTCCGCGATCGTTATCCTTTTTTAACGAAAAAACTACGCGAGTAGTATAGACGAACTGTCGTCGACGATTCTAATCTAGAAGCGTAGTACTTACAATTTTTGTAACGAACAATATCGGAACACGTCGGTATATTACACAACGTGAACGTCGTTTAATTATTTTGCAAAAAATCCAAAAAAAGTTTTAACCCCTCGATTCGGAACCGATAATTTGAAAACAGTAAAAAGTGCTTGACGTTACAAGTACGTACGTACCTCTATAATACAATTCGCGACGTGTGACGTTTATAAAGACCGAAATAAATAAACTTTATACCGACAATTTTCGAAGTTTTTTCTTTTGTGTAAGATAATTTAATTTTTTTACTGACACTATAATATTTATATTTTAAATTCGTCGATTTAAGTAGTTAATTTTAAAAAATGTTCGGCTCGACACAAAAGTCACTACAAATTTTATCATTAATCTATTATCAATATGATGACGGTAATCATAAAATACCATTCATCACGACCATAGTCGTGGTCATAAATTAGGCGCGAAATATTTATCATAAACAAGACACGAATACAGAATATCGTAACACGATTATTACAATCGAAACGTCACATAATCGGGCAAATTAGAAATTAGAAATTTGAAAATATTTCCGAAATATCGGAGGCAATTTCGAATCGAACGCTTAATAAATGCTAGATTATTTTATCACACATTTTAAAATATACACGTCACTAATGCCAATCGGTACTACTCGAGTCCAAGTTCGATGCATTCGTAGATGTAAGGAAGCTCACGAATCGTGAATTTGTATCTACTCCGAAGGTCCGAGAGTTTCCGCGTTGTATTGCGTTCACAGTGTAGGATACCAAGGAAGAGGTTCGCGATTAAAAAAATTACGAACTTGGCGAAACGAGATTCACCTTCTGTCGGAAACAAGTACGAGACAAGTACTGTTGCCGATGTCGTCGGAAACCAATTTGCCGTAGAAAATAGCGCGATAGGTGGCTTCGAGAGGGACTAAGCCAAGTTAATCGGACGTAACGGCATACAAACCGTTCGTTGCCGCGAAACAAAGCTTGGATTATGCCGAACAACGGTAGAACTTGCAATACGTTTCGTTTTAAGCTACTAACGTTGGATTACAAACAAGAGAAACGCTATTTACTCGCTACGAATATAATGTTACGGTAATCTATAGTCTACCCACAAACGCTGTGTATCGGTAAATCTCGTTTCAACGTTTTCAAACATTGTCGGTACAAGTAGACCGTGGCTAACTGAGTACACAAAATGAAACCGTATACGGACGAAAAAGCACATTAGCGCCGTTTACCTAATTAATCGATTCGTGCGTATGTATTGAGAAACAAGAACCGTATTCAACGATACACCGGATGAAAATGATATTGTTGAAGATATACGCGAGCGACACGTTAACGAGACACGAATAATTAAAATGCATCGACGTACTACAATTGTAACACCCGATAGTTTTAAAAAAGGTGTGTTCCACGTACACGTTGTTTTGAAAAAATTGAGATGCGCTTTACGAATTCGGTTGCATAACCCGGACAAGGACGGCGATTTCGCGAAACGAACAGGGTCTATTTCACGGATCGGATGTGAGAGTTCTCCCCCAGGCCGGGTACCCTAACCAGCTACCCAAACTGGGTACCGGCTCGAATTTCTCTGCCGAAAACCGTGTTTACTGCGTGTCGCCCTGCACTTAGTAACGACGAAATCCGAATTTATTATTATAAATCTATGAACGCCGTCATACTTCCTACGACCATGCTACGTAACTGGAAACCGATAACTTTTCGACGAGTATAAAACCAAGGGATTAACGTATGAAGACACCGCGCTTTATCAATTCGGTTTTACACCGCTGTACGCCATTCGGGCAAATATCGGACGATTCCCCTTTTCCAAATTCCCGAAATTTAACGCATTATAAAAAAAACGACCGTTCATAATTCGTGTTTGTTTATATAGCTATTATAGCTCGACGAATTACGTTACAGACGAAGAAGAACAAAATACAACTAATTAGATAGCGAATCCAGTTTCCGAAATAAACGAGATTATAATTTGTATGACTAGTTCAGAATAAGTATTAAGGACGGAGGGTCGATTGAGGGCTTTTAGGGAATTGAACAGGACTAAACGTTAAGCGTGCCAAAAAGGACAATCAAAGGAGACGTGGCAGAGATCACGAATACTTTCATTAGGACATAGAGTACAGGTTATGGGAGTCGTTAAGACCAAGTTTATAAGCATAAGCCGGTTAGTATGGTGTAGTCCATACATAGACGCTTAATTGTATAATAAAGGATCTGATTAAGATTAAGTAATTGAACCCCAGGTTGTCTCGAGAACATTAGGAATAATATTATTAGTAGAAAGGTTCGTTAGTAGGTAAGTAATTCGTTGTATTACGAAAACTAATTGGCAAAAACATGGATATCGGTGTGTAGCTCTATTCTTAAGGCGTAGTTGTCTGAGTACTGTACGCGATATTTTTTGATTATTATTTCCGAACAAAGGCGGTGTACAAATTGTGCCCGGGTACTAATACGCGAAGCGAACAATTTTTACCTGTTTGCGCATTCCGTAATTTCACATTTGGACGCCGAGTTCGTGAAAAAAAAACGGTTTCACCGGGTGCACGCGACATACATATTAAGCGTATAGAATTGTGTAAACATGAAAACCCGACGACGTAGAGACGTCGTGCTGGTAGTACCTTACGCTTATATAATTCAATTACTTATATTAACGTTTAAAATAAAAGCTTAATCAACTTTTTGAAAAATTTATAAAAACAAAAAAGCTCCGGATGATGTATCACCGAAATCCTTTTATCGTCATTCGAAATTTTACCGAACTTTTAAAATACGTTTTTTTTATTCAAAATCAAATTTTCCGTACATTTTTCGATTTTTTTGAAAAAATAAACCATCGACGGAATAACATCATATTATTGTATAAAAGTCCGTATACAGATTATATATATATATATCATAATAACGTAGACAATGAGTAATGAATATTAATGACTCGTATTGACTATCAAACATAAATAATTAAATTTGTCACGATAATGGTTAAGGTCGTCGTGGTTACGAGTATAACCGCAAAATACTATCAGTTTTTATGATTTTTCGTGAAGAAAAATATCTTAAAGAGTAAGGGTCGTTTTAAAAGAAATACCGTATTAATTCGAATAGGTACAGTAAAAAGTTATACGTCACATAATAATAACAAGTTCACGTTGAAAAAATCCATTGTAACATCGTGCGGTGTACGTCGAATTCCAATTACGTAAAAGCTATAGAACAAAAAAAGTTCGAACGAATTTACGCTGCGCGAATTTTATTTTATTTAAGTAAAATAGCGCCTAAGGGCTGGTGGTCGTGAGTAAAACAAAGCGATCCACGCCTTAATAAAACGTTCCCCAAAACGGTCCGTAGTAGCCAAAAAATTGTCGCAAACCGCCAAACGTACGTGTTAAAGAACCGTCTCAAGTAATCGCGAACACCTACGGACAATATCGTAATTTCCCGCTTCGTTAGCCGACCAAAAATAAAAAACAACTACAGTCATTATAAAACTTTTCGTTCAACAATCGTTACACCGTAACGAACACATTTAACTAATTTCTCACCGACGTCTTTTTCCCGCTGTAAATTTCGTTTTACCGAACGCGTTGGCCAAAAAATTAAAACCAACTAATCACGATCGAGGTAAAAGCGCACCTGGCCGCGCGGTAAAACTGAGAGAATCGATCTTACACTACCGCGCGTTTCATTTTTAAAACGAATTGTTTCACGTAACCAACCGTCCGTTCGCGTTATCTAAATGCGTATCGACATATATTACCAGTCTATCTACTGGAAATTCTGAACGCTAACAATTATTCCGATACGTTTATACTATCGTTTAGAGAAACAATTTTACAACCATAACGACGATACGGCTCGTCATTATAAATGCAGGTAGTCAAATAACGGGCGAATTATCGTGCACTTTTGCCCCTTCCGAAAACAAATTCCCGCTGCGCCGTCCGTATAAACGGTACGAAATTCTCGACAAACGGCGTACGTCTCGTGCCAGTAAACCATCACACGGCGTCAGCTTGTAATGGCGGCGCTCTTATTCTCTAATTCTCTAAGTACGCGCGCGTACTTAAACCGTAACGGACCACCGACCAATTTCACTACCCAGCGACTGGTGTTCTAATTGTACAAACGAAGAGGTAAAATTTCGTCGAACCAACGCGAATTTCTACCGTACGATCACGGGATTCGGGCGAGTCCCTTTGACGGTTTAACGGAAAACGTGTCTCGTTTATTTTGCTCGCGACACATAACCGTGAAACGATGACGACGGGTGGGACGGTGTAAGGGGACGCACGTTCCGGCCAAGTTTCTGCCAGAAATGCGGAACGCGCGTGTTTACCGGAGATGTGTTAAACTAACCGTAGAGGACAAACGACGTGTTATGAAAAGGTTTCCGTTTGAAATTAACGCGAATTCCGAAAGTATTTCGGGAAATACGTCAGAAATACGACGAATATTTCGGCGCCGTCAAACTACCGTCGGTTCGGTAACGCGTTCGTGAGCGCTACCGAAATCGAAATATGATGTCAGTCATTTCGATGGGCGAAACAAACAACAACCACTATCTCTAACCTACGACTGTTAATGGCTATTTACGTGGCTCCCCGTGGATTCAGAATTTCCGGAAATCCATCGCGGTCGTTAATAATATAGGGTCCGCCGGAACTGAGACCTTTCCGTATTAGTCCCAGCACCATCAACAACAGTACCTGTGATGTCGTCTACTTGTGACCGAAATTGATTTTCGGAATTTCGAACAACACTCGCTACGGTACAATCGTCGGGAGCGCACCGTTCGAAAGAAACCATACCACGCGATGTGGAAAAACAATAATAACGATAATTATTCTACAATTTCGGAACATCCGCTAGATCGACTGTCGAAATCAAAACGAGCCCGAGAACATTACAGTTTACGACCATCGTTTGTACAATGACGTAAGTATATTGCAACAACAAAACATCCGTCTACCATACTTGCCGTTTCAATTTGTCATCATTTTTTTCCACTCGTTTCTCACTCGCGGTACAACAGAAGTACGTATCGTGTGTTTCTGCCCGTATTAAGAAAACGGTTTTATATATTCGTTTTCGAAAATATCGTCACAATATACATATACACGTATGTACGTATACGCCGTATTCGCCCGAGATAAAACTGACAACGGCACGAACGAATAACGCCGGTGCGGTTACACGTAGCGCTAATTTTCAAACGACAATTCGCGAAAATAATATATAATTATGATAAAGCGCGCACGACACGAATACAAGACGGTCGGTAGTAACACGCGTCCGTGGTACACGTCGCGCAATACAAACACCGCCACTCGAATTTCGCGAAACGTACGAATTCATATACTACGATACTTACCGTCGTCGCCGTGTTAACTTAGAAACGGGACTCCTATTTAAACGTTGTTCGATGGTGAACGCGGGTCGTTACTACCGTCGCGGAGGTTGTATATAAATCATAATTTATTCGTAACTAAACCGCGGTTACAAAATGTTAGACTTTTAACGCGCACGCACAAACGTAGGCACGAAATATATTCGCATTCCTTTTAGACATGTACGTTATTTCCGATACAAAATACACGTAAATATATTGCCGAGTAATTTTTTCGCCGTTATTTACGTTAAATCGAACAGCCAGCGATTGTCACCTCCGACTCGGACCTTCTTAAACAAACCAAATAACCGACATTCGTTTGAATGCGTATGGATACCGCGGTAAACAGATCGTACCAAGCCAGGATATTACGGTTACGTTGGGCCCCGAGGACCCTTTTTAACTAATACCCATCGTTTATTCACTTCTCGTAAAAATTAAGTAAGTAATAAGTACATTTTATAACGGCGTTTTTCTGGACACAATTTGGAAATTAAATCTTTACCAAATTGGTAATGTAAAAGATGGACATTTTATATAATATATAATTTATGTTTTATAAACATACAAAAACAATTATAATAAAACGATAGATATTCCAAATCACGGTTAATACACTTAATCGTTAGATCATAAAGGATCGGAATTAACACATTTTATAAATATTCCAACGCATATTTTGTGATAATTTAAATCGAATTTTCGTTATAAAATGATATTTTTAATTAATCGTCCTTACGTGAATCAGTTAGATGTAGACCGTTTATTAACTTATTTATAAGTTCGGTCGTTTATTGTTGTTCTATATTGTAGCTTACGGCATCGCGTCGTATACTTGGTCGAAATATTTTACGACCGAAGTTAGGACGTATTGATTTTACAATAACCGGCAGTGAAATTTCACAGTGAACGAACGGTATGAAAATTCGTCGCAAAAAATGTATACGGGACGTTTGTTTTTGGCAACAATTCGAGGAATGGATTTTTTTTTTAAAGAAAATCGAAAAAAAACGCGCGAAACCAATCACCGACCGGACGCGGATTTGTTACCAGCATGCGTGTAAACCGGAGCGTTCGTTCGGCACGTCGATAGATAAATAGTATCGTGAAACCGCCGCCAACGTAAAGGAACGATTGTCACGGGAGTTCGTGACCAGTGTGCGTGCGATATCTCGAAGGGTTGCCGGGAAAGAAAGGAAACCGATTGGTTGAAGACCATCGTTTCGCGACGTCTGAGTGGCTTGATTAAAAACCGTTCCTCCGGGACACTACGACCCAACGTGTCGTAATCAATCGACTCCTGGACACGTTTGCTTGAATGACGAAAGTCCGCCGTTTTTCGGCGCGTCGTAAATCGTCGTAATTCTCCCTTAGGAACGACACGGTCAACGTGCTCATTTTTTACGTTAACGTACGTTAATTATACTTGCGCGTTATATATTTGTTCGTTGCTCGCAGGTAGGTACGAGCCAACGACAACCGTGCAAAACGAAGTTCATTTCCGTGTACAATTGCCCAGCTGATAGACGATTCTCGTTTTTCGCACAATTATCGTGCGACGGAAGAATGAGATTGTTACAAACTACTACCGATTATTTCGGACACGAGAATTCGACAATCTAAGTTCGTCGTCCAACGCCGCCGACGTCATCGTCGTTCCGTCGCTGAGTCCATTATGTGGCAGTGGTTCCCCACCGACCACTTTGACGAATTTTTAATTCGATTCAAACCCCGTCCCCCACCATCTCGAACTCCGGAACTACGGCAGATCGATAACGAAATAAATATCCAGAGAAAAAGTATAAGTAAGAACTTACGAAATTCCAATCGGGTCGCCCGTGTATTAAAATTAACGGGTACGTTTCTTGTCGATCGCGCAAGCATAGCCGACCAACACGACGGAAAATTACGTGCACAGAACGAAAACAAACGTCCGTCGTTACATTTGTTTCCATTTCAAAGTGAAAATCGTTTCTGACATTAGGAAAATCGATAAAACTAAAATTAAATATATACCGCAGACTACCTGTCGCGCTATAGAATAATCACCACGAGTCTATTAATAAATCCACGGGATCTTAATATATATATATATATCTTCGACGTAATACAAGTTCGACGTGACTTTTGTACGTCGATTATTATTATCAAGCAATTTCGTCGAATCCGAGCAACCTTCATTCGGTTATCGATACGGAGAAATTTCAATTGTTTGTTACGAAGAATACTATAAATATATAATATTATATATCGTTGTGCCCAAGAAGAGCCTACGAGAATGGCGGCTTTCGACGATTCTTGTGTTATAGTTTCAGAGCGTATTCATTTATTTTCCTTAACGATATCGCGTGTCGTCCAAATAGCACGAAAAACCCGTCTCCGTTTTTGTGTACACTGATTGACGGCGATAATAATTATTGCCGTTGTACTTGAAAACCTAACCTCGTTCGATTATAAAAATGTAACGTAATAACTCGTCCGGGCGATGATTATTATCTTCGCTCGCGGGGCACAATCTACTACGTGAAAATATACGTATCGAGTAAAATCATTTAATCACATTCTGACGTTCAAACCGTTACGTGGTTCATATATATATATATATATTCATACATAGATTTTTCTAGTCATACATGTTTTATTACGATCGCCATAGTAACTCGAATAACAGCGACCCGTACTTATAATCGGATTTTCCCGATTTACTGTACCGAATGAATTTTTGTCGATTTCGAGACCTATATATATATATAATGTTTATGGCTAAATCGCTTTTTCTCCCGCTCCCTTCCTCCCAAAATAAACATATATACAAATTCAAATATTTTCGTCAAAATCCTCCGAATCATTTTCGATATAGAATTAATATTTAGAGACGTACGGTTATCGCTATCGTATAATACTCCACGTATACTGTTATTGGACATATTATTTACGCTAATGTAATATTCCAACACGAATTTCCGCGGCGTAAGCAATCTGTAGCGAAAAATTAACGACTAATCGTCAACAATCGCCGCAAAATACTATAAAAATGTCGTTTCCATTTCCTAATGTGTTTAGGTCGACCGTTAATCTAATAAACGCCAATACACGCGATCGATTAGAATATTATCGAATTTCGGACCGATATTATCGATAACTTACATAGAAATTCGTCCGTGAAAATCGACGGACCAATTAACATTGTACGCGCGTATCGTGTGTTTTTTGATCTATGCATTTCAACACATTTATCGATGAAACCATTCATTTAGAGCGAACAAAAAAGGTTTGTCGATTCGATTGAAACGTACGCGACGTTCTTTTTATGGCCGAGAAACGATCGACGGGAAAATTATTCGACGACTAGTCGATTAATTCGGCGTACACGCCTGAATCTATTATTATGATTATTATTATTGCGAAGTTATTACGACGTATGTATATCGAGTACTTAAATAGATACTTATAAAAATCGCGCGTTCCATTTTTCACGCGATTACATACGCGCTTGTACGATGAATATGTATAGATTCGCCATCCGGCTATGCGTATATCCGAGTGTATAATCGAATAATCGTTTTTGTGTTTGATTTAACGTTTAGCGATTATCATACAGGACGCGAGCGTCGGTTCGTCGTTACGGACGAGTATATACATCGATTTTATACAACGTCCGTTCAAAAGCCAACGTGTGGGTTGGTCGTTACTCGTGCGACGGCAATCGTGTTTGCGTCGAAAACGAATAAGACGCGTAGCATGGTACACGAAACTAACGAACGAAGTCGTCGCGGTTTAGGGCGATCACTATATATATATATGTATGTATAGAAAAGACGAAGTGGAAATTTTAACGTCGTCCCAAGTAGGTTTCCCGTCGCCGCGGATTGACGGCAAATAAAATTACGAACCGCGCTCGCTTTCAAAGTATAACGATGATGGATAACAACGGTACTCTCTCTTTCTCTCGTTCCATTACATATACGGGTAAACATAGACGCGCAAAGTTTACTTTCGTACATACCTATTTAAATACTCCGTTATATTCACTCGCGATAATAAAAACATTACGCGGATTTCGTTATATCCGTCGAACAATTCGGCTAGGTCGTAACAATTGTACGGGAAGCAGCAAAAAGACGAAATACGACTCGCGGACGTGTCAAAAATGCTCGGACACATCGCGCTAGGCGTTTGTCTCAATCGTAGACGTCGCGGCCAACGTCGTTTACCAAATCCGCGGCACGTTCGAATATTTCGCAGCGAGTGTATGCACCATCGGCGGTCCGTTATAACGAAATGAAATCAAAACCGTTACGTATCTTATCGTAATTTATCGCGATACGGGCGTCGTATGCCCACTAATAAAAACATCGCGAGGAATGTGTACGATAATTGTGCGACGAAATCGCGGAACATTTCGTTTTTGGTCGTTGTACGTCCTCCACGAATTGCTACTCAAAACAGTATTGTACGTTTAGGGTCGGTAATTCCGAATCGTAAGGCGTTTAACACCGAAAATTCGTGGTAATTGTCTGACGGTAATTTGTTCTTATAAGGTTCCGCTGTACCGGACGGTTGTTAAATATCCAATTTGCATTACAAAAAGCGAAATTTAAAAAACGTTCGCGGGAAATTAATCGAAATAAAAAAAAATTATATTCGAACAAATAACGAGAATGATCGTTTAATATTTAGCGATTAAAAAAGTTCGTCCCTTCCGCTCCTTTATTAATATAGCGCGCAATTACTGTTATGACTTAACAATGAATGCAGCCCGCGTAAAAGACGAACACCAATTTAAATGCGATAAAACGCGAAAAAACCGGACTTAGAAGAGCGAAAACCGAAAATAATAATTTTGAAATCGAATATTTCCACGTTATCGTTGCTAGCCGGTGATTGAAAATTTAAACTTACGTTTAACGAAAAACAACGTAAACAAATTCGTTCTCTAGGCAAAAAGTATACGCAGCTCGTGCTTATAAAACAATAACAATGCAACGTATATCCCTTTTTCCAGTAATTTCGTTACTCGATCGTCAGCGAAAACGAACGGCCGTTGTTTTTTAAATCACCGTCATTATTTCCACCATTAACCCCCCCTCTCCCCTCCCCCGTTTGATTAAATATTCGTGATCACGTTACGAGTTTATTATGAAATTCGACGAGACGCGACAATTATGTGCAAATTAGAAACTCGGCCGTCGCGTATAAATATGTAACAATGATTGGTCGCCGTACGCGCGAATTAAGTCGCGGCGCGTTACGTACGGCCACCTATTGTGACCCAAACGTAATAGGTGCGCCAACGTTGCAACAGCGATTCGATACACGTACAAAGGAGTGGTGTCCGATAGATTTAATAGTCGTCCATATAACCGAATCACTTCGATAAATCTCGTCGTCCCGTATTCCGTCCTCCGGGACGCGTTCTTTTCGTTTTTGGTAAGTAAAAACCGACGTAGGTCGTTGCGACGACAGTAACCGGTAGACGGTAACTCCTTTCACGTTACGATCGCTCGTGCACGGCGGCAGTGGGGAAAATTGAAAAGAAAATTTCCCCGATTACGTGGTCGTCGGACGGTGATCCGCGATCCGAGCGTCGTACGCAAACGCGTCGAAAAATGAACGCGTATTTCCGTAGGTACCTATTTATTAGTACGCGACAGTGATGAGAATAGACGGAACGGTTTTTTAGGCGTACAAACCGAATCGATCGTGTACCGTCGATGACCACCGTCGAAAAATGTTTCCGCGCACTGTTCGTTCGACGATAAAAAAACAATACGTACATTTTACGACGCGTACCGTTCACGAAAAACTATGCCCGTAATTAGTCCGCTACCCTGGCCGCGGAGATAAACGCCGTCGTACAATATTCGTAAACAACGGAATCACGAAACGCAGAGGGGCGGCACTGTTCCGGGCGAGTATAGATTACGCGTACGTGTATAATTTATGTGGCGGAAAATACGAAACGAGTAAGCCGCGAGGGTATCGACATCGCGCGTGGTACACATAACTAACGTAATAAACCGGTCGATGGATGTTTTCTCGTCGTTCGTTTCGGGCGACGACCGCCGATTTTCGTTTTTCCCCTGCCCGTACCCTCCCCACCACACTCATGGGCGTCCGCCGATGGATACGCGCGCGTGTATGCGTATTAAACCTTCCGCCGCACGATCGATTTTCGAAAAACCGTTTAAAACGCGCTTTTACGCCCCGAACCGCGGACAACAGCGACAACGGCCATCGTCGTCGCCCAATAACCCCGTAGGACCGGACGATTGGTTCGAAAAGACTGTATAATACGTACGGCGTATCCTTGAATTACTAACGAGCTCGCTCATTTCCATAAACGTTCCCCGTAATACGCGTTAGCTCGTATATTTTATGCGCGCGTGTTCGTTAACCATTGTATTCGACGCGATCAAATGTATTACAATAGCGAATATCGAATTACCGCTGTCGCGGCGGTGTATCCCGCACAATGCCGACGCACGTACTTGGAACGTATAATAATAAATAACGTACGGAACAAATAAACGGCGAATTCCCGGGCGTTCAACGGCCGACGGAAACGACTATTCCGGACGAACGTCGACGCGTACGTAAAATAGCCGAATAGTTCCGGTCGGGAATGTCGCGCCGACCAATATCCGTACCCACGTTATAACTTTTACGCGTCTCGGTCAATCGTTCGACGACGCGCGTACGTTAAACGCCCCCGGGGCTGTAGTTCGTAAGATCGTCTCCGCGAATCGAGCGCGGCACTCGCGTTATTACTTCGCCCGAAACGTTTCTCGACAAAGTGACCGGGGGGGGGGGGCGGCATGAGGGAGGTAACCTAACCGGAGGCAACGAACGGGACGTTTTGGAACGCGTAAAGTTAAAAGCGCGTCGACGGTTCAAAGACGGAACGCACCGACGTCCGAAAACAATGGCCAAGTAATTTGTTAGCGCGCGTTCCCCCTCCGAATCGAACGTACCGGGCAGATTTTCCGTTCACGCTTGGCGAACACGAATCGAGCGAAACTTCCCCCTCGAATTCTGTTCGGAAAGCCGGCCCCGCGGGTAGCCGAATATCATCGCCGAACGGATGGAACGTTCGCGGTCACCCCGGCTACAGGTTCGCTACGGCGTTCTAAAGTGGCGCCAAAGTCCGCGGGTCGATTGACACAAGGGCGAATAATCGCGCCACGGCCAATAACCAATGGGTTCAACTACGGAAGTGACCGAAAATGGTCCGACGAACGGCCTCCTGTTGCCGAAAACGACGGCCGAGTCGAAAACCTGAGGATATGCTCGGCGTTTAACGGGAGAGTGCGGGGACGGCCATTCGTTCGTTTATGTCCAACCGACGGCAATACGGTTGTTCGTCTACGGTGAGTACCGCCGTTTCGACATTGATTCGTTCGCCCGAACGCGGGCCACGAAGCGCGTATCGACAACGGACAGGATTGCGGACGATAGACGGTTAAAGAATTCGGTTACGCAACTATCGGCGGTCGGCTTCGACGCGCGTTTATCACAAAGCAAACGTAAATATAGATTATCGCGTTATCCGGGACGCGAAATATTTCGTAAAACCGCGTGCTCGACTCGCGTGCCGCCGTATGGTAACGTCAACGTTTGTCGTACAGCGCGATTGAATGGCGCGCGCGGTATAAACATTTCGTGTTCGACGTAATTGAAAACCAGTTTAACCGAAACGTGTTCGTCTGCGGCACGAGCGCCGCGCTCTAAGAATCCGTTCGCGGCCTTGACAGTTCATCGGACTTACTCTACATCGCGCGTATCTCGTCTGTCGCAGATAGCCGTTCGATTCCGGACCGCTCGATACGCGCCCGCCGTTGCGAAGATGCCGACAACAAAGTCACCGCCGGTTAATATCGCGATTGTCACGACGCCTGTCACCCACCGACCGCTCGTTCGATACAATTTTCGTTCTGACGGTTATTCACCGGCGGAACGAACGATTTTCCGTTCGTCGACGATCGTTCGGCCGTTTCGCGAACGACCGTCGCTATTCGATAAAACAGTTTCGAACGCCCGAACCGAAGAACGTTTTTCATTTTCGCCGCGAATCGTGACCCCGAAAAGCGACCTAACCAACCGACGCGCGTACATAGTAACGCTATTATTATTATTCCGATTCGCGTCCACGAAGGGGGAACCGAGTTAAAAGAAACCGACGACAATCGTGTAAAAGCCGGTGTTCGCGAAGATAATCCGACGCTATATATAGGTCGCGATGTCGCGTTTTTTTCTCGACCAAATCTAATACGAACGCGAAAATATTTTTCCTTTTTACTCTCGGCGATATTTCGTTACAATTTTCGTCGAGCGCGACGAAAAACGTAATTCTTTTTATCCGTAAGTAACGGCTGTGGTAACGCAACTGCGGGTCACTTTTCAAAAATAACGTACAACAGCGGCGGATGAAAGCGTTAAACACCGTGTCGGCCAATGTGCGTGAAGAACCCCGGAAATGTTATTTCGTTAGAACTGTATACGCGAGCGTGGTAACGTGCAAGGAAATGCGCGGGAGAGTAGTAATCGGAAGGTTATCGATAATTGTGGAGTGTGTCTATATGGGCGTGTAATTTCGTTTATCGTAAACGTATTTAGTTCGCGAGCGTAAGAAATAATTTTCGAAATCCGAAACCGCTCGACAGATAACGGAAATCTCAGTTTCGGCACGTCGCGATAACACGGGACCGAACGAAATCGTCGGCGCGATTTTCGCAAATACGCGTAACGTTCGTCGACACTATGCCGAATTACGCGAACGACGCCTTTTTCTCGTCCGCGGCTTCGACAACGGTCATTTGGTAGAGCGAACCGTCGGGCGACTATTAGCGAACAATTGCCGAAATAGCTCCGCGATATCGATATCGACGCGGGTGACGATTGACCCGAAATAATTAAACGGACTTTCGTAACGATCACGCGGGGTGGCCACTGCGGGTGATTATTTGCTTAGGGAAATCGGCGAAACCGCCACCAGACGTGTATGTGTGTGTGTGTGTGTAGCGCGCGCGATACGTTAAAATTGTAATTGTTCGCGCGGCGTATTCGACGTATGCGAAAAAAAAACGCGCTTGCTCGCGATAATTCGAATTTCTCGAACTGCGTTTCGTTCGGACTACGCGGAAAAACGCGTAACGTCGAATACGGAACGTGAAAACGATACACTTTTGGCGTTATGATCACATCCCCACGGCGGCGACGACGAAAAAAAAATCCGGTCGTTTCCGAATGGCCAATTATTCGATCGCGCCGAACGTATTTTCGATTCGTACCGATCCGGTGTACAAGTGCATGGTACAAGAGCGCGTTGGAGTAAGTGAAACGTGCCCTCGGTAATTTCGCCGCTAGAGCGAAAACGTTCGCGAACGCTCGGTGGTTGTCCTCTAGAACGTGGTCCGGGAATAATTATCGCGCGTTCGTCTAAAAAACGCGACGTTTTCCTTACTTCTCGGCGGGCGCGCGAGTTGTTATCGTCGGATACGCCACGGGTCGGACGAACCGGAAAAACGCGATAATTTGTTATCCGAAACGTAAGTTAGTCACCGCGAATAACCACTGCAACGCGGAAAACGAGGCGTACACACGCCGCGTACGTCATCGTATTACAACGTCCGGACGGTCGAAATAATAACGCGTTTAAAACTAAACGGTCGTCTCGTTACGGTCGAAGGTTAGTTTTTAAAAAAACAAGATATTCGTAATCGTTTCGAGACCATTACGCGACGTTTCGCGGTATCCTCCGCACACCCGTAATTTTATGTCCGTCACAATCCGTCGGTCGACCGCAAAAACACCGTAAACAACGTAAACACGTGTTACCGTGGGGCGACGAAAACTTTCGCGGTGTAATCGGCAACGCAGTCGAATACTGCGATAATTGTTTATTATAATCGCGGCGAGACGTCGGCGGCATTTTGCGGTCGAACAAAACCGACCGATTTACCCCGACTGTGCGACAACGAATCAAGGGGAATTCGACGGAAACGCGTTTAACGATCGCGATAATTACGATTAGAATTTCAACTCCTGTGGTAGACCGCTCAGCAACGTCACGACCACAGACACAACTATGGCGCGCGGACCTAAGCCGTCCTCGGTAGTTTTCGACGCCAATTGGACAATCGTCCAAAGTGGAACGAGTCGTTGTACGCGTCACGTTGTGACCAAATGTGCCCAACCTAACGACTACCCCGGCGCTATTTAGTTAAATGGATAGGCGTAGTGTCAAATTAGTGGACCGCGGTCGACCCGTTTCGTAAACTCGACTACGGGAATCGTACCCGGTAACGTATCGACGAGTATGACGAACGGAACGCGAATGTATAAAAAAATAATCCGTTTATTTCGACGAAAACCGTCGACGTGTTATTTCGACGAATAACATTCCACAATCGTTTCGGCAACCACGTGAACGCGGGGGAAACGACGCCATAAACGCGCTGTAAAAATCACATTCGTCCTAACGTGTACGCGAGCGCGCGGCATTTGTTGGCCGGGGCGCGCGTTCGCGTTTTTGAGGGACGCGGTAAACAAGGCCAACGGGACGGGCACGCGAACGAGCACCGACAGACGCGGAACTGAACGTATTCGTTTACGCGCGCGGACTCGTCGACCGCTACGAAACGCGGTCGGGAACGCCGAAAGTGTAGATACCTCCTCCTCGCCCCTATCCATTGTGTACGACCGTATGGACCGAACGCGACGTAGTAATACGCGGCGACGCGGAAATATCCGTAGTCGCCGGAAGCGGACCGAAACCCGGCGGGGCGAAACTACCCGGTGGTAGTACCGCGCGTCGGTTTTTCACACCCGAACCGTGTTCATTAGGCGCGCGCGTGTTTATGCGGCTACGTCCGCGCTACGATAAAACGACCGGCCTTCCGGTGTACGTGCCGTGGATCAGCGTAATAGTTGGCGGGTCCATTAACGAAATCCGATTCGCCGGACGCGCGCGTATGCCACGTTTCCATCGAAATCCGTTTCGTCCACCGTTTACGTCGTCCCGTCCCCGGCAACGGATTCGTAGGCGCGTAGACGAACGTTTATTGACTTCGTCGGTGACCGCGCCGATTATTGTGACCGTACGTTTCGGAAATTCGCGACTCCCTTCAACCCTACCCCCCCCCGTTCTACGACACGAAAAAGCGGCCGCTTCGATCTATCCTACCGACGTTTACGAACGACGAAATGATTACCTTCGAATTACGCGCCTCGTACGTTTTCGGACGACTTCCGGTGCCTCTGTCCACGGTTTACCGCGCCAGCGAATACGCGCAATATTCGCCGGGCTCGTAAATCCGCCGCAGTTACCGACGAACACAAACGGCAACCGTCGCGCCGAATTGACCGCGTGGGGGTTGCACGCGACTAGAAAAACGAAACGTTCCGTTGTATTCCCGCCGACGTCGACGGTCTACGGCATTTCGTCACTGGACCGCGTATATTTTTAGGTAAACGTGTCGGTTGCCATCGATCGCGTCGGGCGAAAAATTGCCCCGGCCGAATATAACACCGCGAAACGATCGCTAATTATGTCGCGGTAATTGTATATTCTCGAAAGCTAACCTTGGACGGCTACCGATCACCGTTCCGTCGTAGTACGTCAAAAACATTTTCGGCACGTTTTCGTGCATAATGATCGCGACGGCGACTAATCGCGTTTAATTCGGATTAAAAACAAAAAAAACACCTCAACGCGTTTTTCTCGGTCGTCCGTCCAGTGGCCGTAACCACAGGGGACAATTGTATCCCCGTATTCTTTATTTATTCCCGTAATAAGTCGTTTTCAACCGAAACGGACGTCCGCGTCTCCGACGATTGTAATTATTTGTCCGTCGCGCCCGAGTGTAGACTTTCGCGTACCGCCCGGTCTACACGAAAATCAACAGTCGACCATACGGAAATTACGGATTTATAAACGTTCCGAATATTTCCCACCGCCGTTATTCGTATCCGCACTTCCGCGCTTACATTTCGCATAGTCCGCGCGTACAAAACGTAAAATTAATTCCTGGGCTCCTACGCGCAGGTTCGCCGTTACCGACATTCGACTTTTAGAACCGTCGCTCTGTTATACGCTGACGCGGTCGAAAAAAAATAAAACGACACGCGATCACTTCACCTTATTCGAAAATTATCGTTTTCGTACTTTATACCTAACAAGTAACGTCGGCCTTAATTCGTTTAATTGATGAAACGGACGCCAGAACTACATTTTATAATCCAACGGCGGCGTATGTATCCCTAACAATGTAAGGATATGACGACGGTGTGATTGACAATAACCGTCCGCTAATTTTTGTATAAAAAATCAAACGCTAACCATTAATACGATTTTGCCGCGTATACCTGTACAAACGGCACGAATCCAATTATTGACGAGTTAACAATTTTAATACATTTTAATTCAATTACTATTACGGGGTCGCTGTTCTAGAAAATTAACATTCAACTTAAGCTCCTTTGTCAACCTCGCCAGTCAATTTCGAGTACACGAAGGTGTCCAATAATTGAGTTGGCTCGACCACGATATGTATATATATATATATACGTGACATCAAATACCGTGTATAATAATAGTACCGCGTTTCGCTAACGTCAAAAGTATTAATAGGCCTACAAGTACGTAAATATTTTAACTTTTAATTATAGGTCGAGGTAATTTTTTACGAAAAATATTACGTATATTTAACGAGCTGAAAAAATTCACAGTTAGCTCGGTACATTATAATTAATAATGTACCGGAGCTAACTCTGAATTCGGACGAATTCCTATAATTTTGTTTTATCGCGTTTTACTCGTTGAAAATTATTAAAAAATGTTTTACAAAAATTATTTCGCCCGAATCGTAAAATTAATATACCTACGTCGATACCAAAATATATACGTGTGCGTGCACGCGAGCGCGCTTACGTACTTATCGTCAATTCTTGGAGAGAAAACTACAAAAATCGTATCGTACTAATTACGAAAAATGAAAATTACTCGTTAAAACGAATTTATTAAAAAATATAGGAAAAGTATTATTGAACACACATATACGCGTTTATAGCAGCGAGTTTCGTTCACTTCTAATATAATCGTATTATTATAATAATCGACGTACACTCGCCGCATCGTCGAATTCCAATATTGTAATCCGTCGCGCGTGTGTAATAATAATATTTAAAACGTGTGTATACAAATGAAGGAGTGCTTAGAAACATAAAATGGCGAAGACGCGAAATATCCGTTTACGTAATAATAGAATAACAGTCGTAAATTCCGAACACGTTCGTTTGCCCACAAATCGTACCACGTAAGTGAAACATAGCCGTACGAAGTGAATACGTGTTTCTTCTCGCGGCAGCTAATGGCACTTTCGGAGATGAGTTAAGCCGTTTTTTGTTCCCGTGACGTGCCTCGGACGGGGGCACGAAAAAGACGAAAAACGACGACCCCCGTTCGCGGCGTAAATAATTGGAAACTGATCGACGTTTCGATAAACAATCGCCCGGTACGAAGGGCCGACCGGTTGTCCCGTTCAGCCGATCAATCCACCCGCGTCGATTTCCACGATTGTCGTCCGATAACGAACGACAGATTGTCCAAGTGGAATACCGTAAATAACGACTTATAATTCGTATATAATAATTATTATCGTCGTCGATGGCCCTGGGCGTCGCACGAAAACACGTCCTCGCGCGCGCGCGTGTATACGATTTATTTATACGATCCGACGAACGAATACCGTTTTCCGCTTTCGATATTTACTTACCCGCGGACCGGTAACCGCGACCATACCTAATATAACCCGCGGAATAGAATTCAGAAAAATCGCGAAGAGAAGGGTTGGAGCGCCATTTTCACTACGGAACGTTGTTTCGGCACCCGTATAAACGGTATGCGTTGTATAAATCCGGTTTATCGTACGTCGAAAAAATCAAACTGAAAACCTATAGATACAAACGGCGTAATACAATACGACCGTCTACGGACATCGGGCCGCTATGAATGTACGTAAACCGTCGAAAATATATTCTTCGACCGTTACCTGAACTATTGCGGTTATATTCGAAAGGGTCCGCTAAACAACCGCGCCGTATACGTAACGTTTCTCTCGCCCGATAATCGATTACCATAATATAACGATTATTATACGAACGACGGGCGTTCGGTGTATGTACGCGCGATTGCGTCCGGGCCCCTTTCGATCCAATAAAAATATCGCGATATTCGACACGGCGCGTTCCGCGGTAAGAAATCGTCGTTAAAAAAAAAAACCGATACCCGACTGTTCGAACGTCGCGTTTACACGCGTTTTCGGAAACGCGTTTATTCCAATTACGGTTTTTCGTTAGACCTCGCCGGTGGAAACCGATTTACGGGCAGTTGCGTACGTTTTACGTCGTCCTTCAAATACGGACGATCGACCCAAAACCGATCCCCGTTCGTGGACGGGACACGTTCGTTTCATTCCGACCGTAGTTTGCCGACGAAAATCGTTCGCCGGACGCGTTTTCCGGCCGACCGGCTGGTTTACTCAAAGGGTCGCGGGTTGGTTTTTTGTTTATCTAACCGTATACGAAATTCGTGGCCGGACGTTGTTCGTAAACCGACGTTCACTTACCAAAACGACCGAATTTCCCGACATGTCCGTCACGATTATCGGTCGCTTCTAACGTCGCGCGTACAATTTTAGAAGCGCCGCGAAACCTTAACGTCCCCGCGGCGGAAAAACCGATTAGTTTTGGTGCGATTTCGCGCACGCGCCGTGTCTAGACGACGAGCGAATTTATCGAGTTAGCGCCGCGGCGACGGTGAAGTACGTGGCGCGTACGTAAACCCGAAACGGGTATTATAATCGCGATCGTTTTTTCACCCTGCGGGAACGATCGATTTCCGTCGTTTTTGGGAATCGCGGCTAGGGCATTTATCGGCCAAGTAAATTGGGGAATCCGAATTAAACGCGCGTACTCGAAGCTATTCACCTCGTTCGTTCTCCGTATACGTTACGTACGCCGCCGGTATCTACCGGAACACGAGTTACCGATTGCTATTGGACCGTACCGGTCGGATACGTCGGTATAACGACGGCGCGGCCTCGGCTTATTAACGGGCGTATTCCGCCGGTTTCGTTACCCGACGCACGGGCCCGATCTAGGACGGGACCGGTCCGAAAAAATCGTTCCGTGACCGACGTGGGTCAAGTGAATACCGGCAAACGTGCGTAGTAGAAGGCGTGCGTTGCCGTTTTCTGCCTGGAAAACGCGCGCGTCCGCCGTAATAATCGTCGGTGTACCGTAAAACGTCGCGCGGCGGAAAGTCGCGGTGGAAAAGGCGCGCGCGTAAACGACGCGATCGAAATACGGTACAACAATAACGACGACGGTGACGTCGCGTTCGTAGCCCTTGTTCGATTTTTTATTGCCAGGAGGTATTGGACGTAATCAACGGCGTCCGTTTTTTTTTTTAATTAACGAAAAATAATACCGAAATACCGCGGAATCGTATAAAACTGACGCGTTAATTAAAATTTAA
Source organism: Geopemphigus sp. TES_GeoC_2020 (assembly GCA_025469175.1). Classification (NCBI taxonomy): domain Eukaryota; kingdom Metazoa; phylum Arthropoda; class Insecta; order Hemiptera; family Aphididae; genus Geopemphigus; species Geopemphigus sp. TES_GeoC_2020. The sequence continues at coordinate 37,888 of JAIPRN010001687.1, forward strand.
CGTCTGTATATAATTATCTACTCGAAATACCGACTACATTGAACACGTATACTTAATTCTCGTTTACTTAATCATATTATTTAATAAACAATTAATACCAGTTCTACACACACAAACACACACACACACATATATATTGTAGATTTTCGGAATAATTTATTTTCCAACCCCGTTGTCTTTTAAGTATTGTTCTTTTTTTTAGAGTGACGTCTCTGGAATTAAGGCGGAACATTTTCGCTAAAGGTTATTCGACTATTACGCCATTATGCTTGGCGCTTCTTTTTTTATCCTTCTTTTTTTAAACGTATATATACATATATAAATAAAGTTTTTAACGAGAAATAACGTAATTTATTAACCGCCACTAACGAGCTTCGCTCAGAAATCGCGATTTTTCCTTTTTTATGAACGCGACGACAAATCGTTTTCGGATTTTAAAGATTTTGCCGACGACGACGACAACAACAACATAATGATGATTAGATCGTTATACCCGTCGTTTGTATAACCGTTCGACAAAATACGTATACTTCTTCAGCGTGTCTATGGCCAAACAAAAATGTCGCGCGTTCGGAATGGCCGCTCTACACGTAGGCCAATTACGGCGTATAATACAACCCGCGCACGAACTTAACAAGTTCGACTAACACGTGACGATAATTTTACTAAATTAACGTTGGCCCGTATACGTTTTATACGCTTAAATTTCTCGTTTTTTCGCGGGAAATTATTAAGTATCGCCCTCCCGCAATCGCCCAACCTCTAGCTAATAATTACCGCGCGCATTTATTCGCGTTAAATAATCACGAAATACACGTACGCCTATGTACATATATATATATATATATATATATATAAACGTTCAACCACGACGTCCGATAATGTTTGACGTTTCTCGGGAATTTTTGTCGAAAAAGTTTTTGTACTTTTGTAGCCTCGCGCCGATGTTCCTGTTGGATGATAATCGTAAACGCGTTCGCCGTAGGATTTAAGCGTCGAACACACGTAAGTAAGTTATACGACGCGATTGAGAATAATTCGACTCGAAACTCGTAAAATACGAACGGAAAAACTAAAATTCGCCGGTATATTATAAAACCGCGAGCGAATATGTGCCGTATTTGATATTGCGAAACGTATTTTGGGCGTAGATTAATAGTAATTCCGATTAAAAGACCGCCGACCAGTGAAAACCCGACGTCACGACGATTAGGAAATTCGTGATACGACGTCGTCGGGAAGATCGGGCCCGGTCCCGGGACGTAATCGCGGGCGATTAAATAAGATCGATTGGTTGGCGCTTAAACGGGCGACGTTCGCGGTCGTCACGTCGTCGAAGTCGCCGTTGGTGAATGGACTCGAGAGCGCGCGCGCCAAAACCGAACGGAATTAGCAGCCGTACGTACGACATTCGCGTTTTCGGCCGAAAATCTAAAAAACGATTATAACACCCTACCCCCCTCAACCCAACGGGTAAAATTATCCTAAAACAACGCGTCGTTTATTAAGTGACCCGAATAACGCGGCGAGCGAATACTTATAACGGCGTGACGAACGCGTCACGAACTGGAAACCCTGGATAAGGGATAAAGGGCCCCCCGGAGGGGTAAGGGGGCGATCGGAATCGGAACCGTGAACATGTAAAACGAGCCTTTCGTAAAAAGCTTCGGGCCTCGTACGTGCCCGTGCACAATACGTACGCGTTGGGTTGTACGGGGTGGTCGTGTGGAAACGCGAGAGAGTCGTGTACAGTTTCGCGCGCGGATCGATCGGCGTTCCTGACGAGAACGAATTTATTCGAGTGCGTGCCGTAGCGGCGGTGGCGACGGCGACACGGCTCACGTCCGAGTCTCCACGCGCGTTTTACATATTATTGGACGTATATTATTAGGACGACCGGCCAGGCGCGGCGGGTGCCGAATTGAATTTCGCCGGGACCGACGCGGAAACGTACGAACGAAACGACCGTTCCGGTATAGGCGAGAGGCGCGCGCGCCCGATGTATCGTCATACCGCGTCAAGGAATCCACGGCCGGGCGATTCGAAAATGTTATTGATCCCCGGCAGCGACGACGACGGGGGAGGGGGGGCTCGCGGAAAGAGACGCGAGCGATTTAGGCCACGTCTTGGACGTTTTGTTTCCTGGTAGTCCCGTAGCGCTCCGGCACCCTTTGCGCGTTTTAGTTTCCGGTAGATTATCTCGACTTCCCTCGGTCGTAGGGTTCGCGAAACCCAATCCTCCGTTACGGTAAAATTACGCTAGCCGACAATACGAACTCGAATCATTTGATTTTGTTTCAATAAAACATTCGGCAATCTGCACTTAAACGATTTTACAATAGGCCAAAATGATATTTGAAGAAGTTTTTTTTTTTTAAACGAACGAAGAAACCTTCCAGCGACGGCACTTCGGCGGTGTTTTAGCTACGTTAATTTAAGAAGTCTCGAGGCCATTGACGTTTGAGTCTTCTTGTTGGGTTTCCGGGGAGTGTGGCAGAGGATAAATTAGCGATAAGAGGGTTTTCGTGGCTGAGAACTATGGAATCGCGTATAATAGTTTTTAGCAACTTCGGTGATCACGGGTATTATTCTTAGGTCTGTATGTAGGGTAAAATTGGAAACGTATGGTGGGACGTTTGTGACGAGACGGAGAGTTTTTGACTGAAAAATTTGAATTTTTCGTATATTAGTTCTTTTGGATGCCTAACCCCGTTACGGTAAAATTACGTTGGCCGACAATTCGAACACGAATTAATATTGCTCGAAGTTCTGACTCTCCGGTTTGTTTGCCGTTCAAATTTGGATCCGTTTTTACCTCCGATACGGACGAATAGCTCTCGTTCGTATTTGTCGTATGGGGCCGTTGTTTTATTTCCGTTATAATATTCAGAAACGTTCGCGGAAAGTTGTTCAAAAATATATACCCCGTTCGACTGATTTTACCAAAGGCCAACGGTTCCCGACTCGCGACCATTTTTGCCAAACGTTCAACCACCGCGGCGGGATCACACCACGTCGATTCCATCGTCATTTATTGTACGGTCCGACCTAACGAATCACACAAATTTCGATCAATTACGCGAAAAACCTGATTGATCTCTATTGGCACTCGCTAATATTGGGA